>CAUYRH010092659.1:0-33517 GCA_963574655.1 Perodicticus potto | reverse complement strand
GCCTCAGACAACACTCAAAGACCTCCGCACTCTTGCCCCAATTCTCCCAAGGCAGTTCAACCAAGTGCCAAGTCCAAAAGAAACCCAAACAGCTCACAGGTAAGGCCTTTCCAGTTTGCAATCTCACTGCTGCTGCAGCCACAGCTGCCGGCAGGATTAGACCAAACAAACACATGCAACCACTTGCCAGATCTTCACGGCTTTTGCCTTCTTCAGGGGGTCCAGAAGTCTCACGCTGTCTCTCTGTGTCCCCAAAGGGATGTTTCTGGACAGATCCCGCCAGCCAGAGATGCCTGAAGTCTTCTCTCCCCAGTCTCACCATGCCCATTTGCAAGGAAGCTGTTACTTGGCCGCCATCTTCGGACTTGAGTCAATTTTTATAAGTGGTGAAAGGGGTGGGTACAGTTTCCGACTTTTACACGTGGTTATCCAGGTCTCCAAGCATCATTTATGGAACATGGAATCTCTACCCCAGTGTATGCTTTTATTTGGTTTATCAAAGATCAGATGGTTATAAGAGACCGGTATCATCTCTTGGTTTTCTATTTGGTTCTATATGTCTATGTCTTTATTTTTGTGCCGACATCATGCTGTTTTGATTACTGTGGACTTGTAACATAGCCTAAAGTCTGGTGAAGATGCCTCTGGCTTTGTTTTTATTATTAAAAATTGCGTTGGCTATTTGGGAATTTGTCTTGTTCCATACAAAACAAAGAACTGTTTTTCCAGTCCCTCAAACTATGATGTGGAGATTTTAATGGGGATGCATTGAATTTGCAGATTGCTTTTGAAAGTACAGACATTTTAACAATGTTGATTCTTCCCAGCCAAGAGCATGATACGTTCTTTCATTTGTTAATGTTTTCTGCTATTGCTTTTCTTAGGGTTTTATAACTGTCTTTGGAAAGACCATTCACCTCTTTTGTTAGGTATATTCCTAGGTATTTAATTCTCTTTGAAGCTACTGTGAAAAGAATCATGTCTTTCATTAGTTTCTCCACTTGTCTACTGATTTGTGGACATTGATTTTATACCCTGAGACATTATTGTATTTCTTGATTACTTGTGGTTGAATATTTGAGGTTCTCTAAGCATAAGATCATATCATCAGCAAGAATTTGACTTCCTCTGCAACCATTTGGCTGCCCTTTATATCCTGTTCTTGCCTGATTGCATTGGCTGGAACTTCCAGCACCATGTTCAATAGTAGTGGTGACAGAGAACATCCTTGTCTGGTTCCAGTTCTAAATGGAAAATGTTTCAGTTTTACTCCATTCAGTATGATATTATTTATGGATTTCTCATAGATGGTTTTAATCAGTTTAAGAAATGTAGCACCTATGTCTATATTTCTTAAGTGTTCTTGTCAGGAATGGATATTGAATTTTATCAAATGCTTTTTCTACATCTATTGAGAGGATCATATGGTCTTTGTGCTTCTTTTGATATGGTGACTTACATTTATGGATTTATGTTGGTTAAACCAGCTTTGTATCCCTGGGATGAAGCCTGCTTGGTCATGATGTTTAATTTGTTAAATGTGTAATTGTAGTCTATTAGCTAAGGTTTTATTGAGTATTTTTGCATCTATATTCATTAGTGAAATTGGCCATATTCTCTTTTATAGTTGGATCTTTTCCTGGTTTGGTATCAGTGTTATGTTTGCTTCATAGAATGTTTTAGGATAGGTTCCTTTCTTCTCAAAGTGTCGGAATATGTTCTGCAGTATATACTAGCTCTTCTTTGAAGGTTTGAGAAAATTCTGATGTGAAACCATCTCTTCAGGGATTTTTTTGTTTTGTTGAAAGATTTTTTTATTGTTTCTTTGATCTCAGTGCTTGATAGTGGTCTGTTCAAGAGATATATTTCTTCTTTGTTAAGTCTGGGGAGATGGTGTGATGCTAGATATTGGTTCATTCCCTCTACATTGTCAACTTTCTGGGCATGGAGTTTTTGTAGTAGTCAGAGATAATCTCTTATATCTTTGTAGTATCTATTATTTCCTCATTTTGTTCTGATTGAGGTTATTAGAGATTTTACTTTTCTGTTTCTATTTAATATGGCCAAAGGCTTATTGATTTTGTTTATCTTTTTGAAGAATGAACTTTTTCATTAATTTTCTAAATGATTCTTCTGATTTCAATTTCATACATTTCTGATTTAATTTTGGTTATTTCTTTTCTTCTGCTATGTTTGGGATTGGATTACTCTTCCTTTTCCATTACCTAACTATGATTCATTAGGTTGTTGAAGTGTTCTCTTCCTGTTTTTCAGATTTGGTATATAATGAGATAAATTTTCCTCTTAGGACTGGCTTTTGCAGTCCTTCATTGTTCTTATGGCTAAGGAATTTTAAAATTTCCTCCTTTATCTCTTCCTTGACCTGACTGTCATTCAGCATAAGGTTGTTTAATTTCCATGCCTTTATGTGGGGATGAAAATTTTTGTTGGCGTTCCACCATTTTGCGTTGTGGTCTGAGTGGATACAAGGTACAATTGCAATTCTTTAATTTTGTTCAGGTTTGATTCGTATCCTAGGATATGATCTATTTTGAAGTATGGGCTGATGAGAAGAACATATGTTCTTTAGCTTTGGGTTAGTGAGTTCTGTAAATGTCTATTCAGCCCTTTTGTTGTCAGGTCATATTTAAATCTCTGGCGTCTTTATTTAGCTTCTGTTCAGAAAATCTGTCCAAGTTCTGCCAGAGAGGTTTTAAAGTACCCAGCTATTATGGTGTTATAGGATATCATATTGATCAGACCAATCAAGGTCTGTTTTATAAATCTGGGAGCATTTAAGATAGGTGCATAAGTATTTAGAATTGAAATGTTCTCTTGTTTTATTGTTCCCTTGACCAGAATGAAATGACCATTTTTGTCTTCCTTAACTTTGGTTGCTTTAAATTCACTTATATCTGAAAATAGAATTAAAACCCCTCTTTTCTTTTGATTTTTATTTGTCTGAAATTTTGTTTTCCATTCCTTTATCCTGAGTCTTGTTTTGTCCTTCAAGGTTAGGTGTATGTTTCCTGGAGACAACATATGGATGGATTGTGTGATTTAATCCACTCAGCCAGCCTGTGCCTCTTCAGTGGGGAATTCAAGCGATTAACATTTATTGAGAAAATTGATAAATGTAACTGAGTTCTGTTCATCGTATTTTGCTTAGTTTTATCATTTGGGCCATTGTGGAAGTGAGGTTTTGTCCTTTAGTTTGTGGGTGTTTACTTTGCTGGTGGCCCATTGTTATGGTCAGGATGTAGAAGAGGTCTAAGTTCCTGTGGAGTTGGTCTTGTTGTAGTAAATTTCTTCAATGTTTGAATAACAGTAATAGATTGGATTTCTCCATTGATTTTGAAGCTTAGTTTATCAGGATACAGAATTCTGGGCTCAAAATTGTTTAGTTTAAGAAATTTTGAGGTAGACAACCATTCTTTTCTGGCTTGGAAAATTTCAGCTGAAAAATCTGATGGATCTGCTTCTGTAGGTCAATTGGTGCTTATTCCTGGCTGCTTGCACAATTTTGTCTTTTCTCTTGACTTTGGACAGGTTTGTAACAATGTGTCTTGGAGATGCTCTATTTGTATTGAGATAATCTGAGATGTGATATCCCTGTAAAAGGAATATTTCAGAATCTTCAGTGAAACTTGAGACAGTTTTATGTATGATATCCTCTAGTAGAGCATCCATCTTTTGGGATAAAACATCCATGCCTTAGGGATTTTCTTCTTCTCTTTCAAGGATACCTATAATACATGTGTTTTAATACTTTTTGAAGTCCCATAATTCTCTTAGCGAATGCTCTGCTCTTTTCTGCCTCTTTAACTACCTGGGTTAGCTCAAGAGCTTTCTGTTCTAGCTTTGAGATCTTTTCTTCTCCATGGTCTAATCTGTTATTTATACTTTCTCTGGCATCTTTAAGTTCTCTGATTGACTCCTTTAATTCATTTAACTCCTCCATATCCTTTCTGTATTCTTCATATCTTTCATCCATTTTTGGTTCTGTTTTTCCACTTTCTTAAAAACTCCCTTTATTGCCTTTGCCATCCATATTTTAAATTTCCTTTCTGTCATTTCCATTAATTCTTTATAGGTGGAATCCTCTGAGGTAGCTGCTTCATGGTCCCCTGGGGGCTGCTCTGTTTTGGTTTTTCATGTTGATAGAATGTTTCTGTTGGTTCCTCCTCATGTGTGTTTTCTTGTTCACTTCGTTCCTCTACTTTTTTCCCCTCACTACCTCCTTCACTTTAAATTATCTTGTCTCTGAGCTTAGGTGTTGAAGTGGCCTTTTAGTATAAGACCAAAAGGAAGACAAAGGTAAAGAGTGAGAAATGGGGAAGGAAAATTTAAAGAGATAGAAAGAAAAAGAAGATGGGGGTGAAATAAAAGAATTGAAGAGAAGGTGAGAAGAAAGACGGAAAGAGAGAAAAAGAATTGCAGGAGAAATGGTGGTGATCAGCAAGGTGCTATGACCACACTGGCAAATCTAGGTCTTTGGGGGGCCAGGCTGGGTGGGTACCTCGAAGTCATGAGCTCCTTACCAGCCTAGGAAAAAGCAAGATTCCACTTCCACCAAATACAGGAGAAAAAAAAAATCAGCAATATGTCACAAGGAGACCTACCAATACTGTCTTTCCAAAAGCTAAAACTAGAAGGACATCATAGACTATGAACATGTAACCTCTTAGAGCCAGATCAATGCTATGACCCTGCAGCACTCAGAAAAAAGGATGAAAAACAATAAAAATAAAAATAAAGAAAATTAAAAATACAATTATAAAAGATAAATAAAAATAAAAGGGGATAGCTTACCTGTTTATTAAAAATTTGCACGGGAAAGATTAGAAAAGTAGAAAAATCTCTACCAAAAGAGGGAAAAGAGGAGAGAAGTAAAAAAGAAGAAAAAAAAAAATAAAAGGGGCTGAAATACTGTAACAAAAATGAAGGAGCCCTTGCTATTGAAGAAAGTAAAAATGATAAAAGAAAAATATAACCAGACGAGAAAACAAAATCAAAAACAACTACAACAAACAAAAAAGAGAAAAAAATTTGAAAAGAACAAACAATGCAAGAAATGTGTGTGTGTGTGTGTATAGGTGTATCTGTATATAGGTATTTATTATAATACATTGCCTCAACACGAGATGATGCTGTGATGTTGGCAGATGGAGAATATGCACGCTGCTTTTGCTATATATAAAATGAAAGCTGGAAGTCACTCTCTAGTTGGAGAGGAGATTGGATCCTGTCTTCCTGACTTATTTGCCCTCAATCAGGGCCTGATCACTTTGTCAGCATTCGGTCCTTATGAGATTGGGGTCCTAAAGCTCTTGCCAACTTCTTTAAGAGGCACATCAAACAGTATCCCCTGAGAACAATGTGGCCTACTTGGGGGTACAGGGTCTGCTCAACTCACCCCAAAGATGTTTGCTTGAGCTCAGGAAGTGCACCAGTCTGCCATGCACTAGGGCTCTGCAAACTGTTCCTCTGGTACAGCCTTCCTGCAATGGCAGCATCCACTTTGGAGCCAAGTCAATGGGAGATCAACCACAACCAGTATTCAGTCTCAGCCTCTGGGTGCTGCTATAGTCCCCTTGCTCATTTAAGCAGTTTAAACTTCTTGCTGGAGCTATTTAGTCCAAAATCAATAAACTACAGGACAGCCCTTTTCTGTCCCCAGACCATGTGAGGGCTGATTGACCTACCCCTGCCTATGTGCAAACACTTGCCTTCTGTGCCAGCTCTTCTCAGCTCCAGACCTCTTCACTGTCTCCTGGAGTCCACCACTGCTTCATTGTGCCCTTGGAGTGATATCCCTGGGTAAGTTCCCCTGGCTGGTGTTCTAGTTCCCTTGTCTCACTGCGAGTGCTTAGTAAAGAACTGTTTCTAACCTGCCATCTTGCTCTGCCTGAAGTTAATTTTTGATTTATGTTTCAAACTATGAATGTAACTTATTCAATAAATATAGGATTATTTAGTTCTCTATATCATCTTGAGTAATTTTTTTGATTTGATTGATGATCTCTTTTTTTCCTTTAATTTCATTGATTTCTGCTCTTATATGTATTAATTTCTTTTCTTCTGCATATTTTGGATGTGCTTTGCTCTTCTTTCTACAGTTCTTAAGGTATAATTTTTGATTATTAATTTGTGACATTTTTCTTTTTTAATATAAGAATTTGATGATGTAACTTTTTCTTTAAGCACTATTTTAACTACATCCCACAAATTTTAACATATTGTACTTTTCTTTTCATTCAGTTCAAAATATTTTTTAAAGTTGCTTTGATGGTTTCCTTTTGATCCAAGTTCACTAATATGCATTTTGATCCATTTTGATCCATATTAAGTAATATATTACCTAATTCCCCAATACCTAGGGATTTTCAAAATGTCTTTTTGTTATTGATTTCTAGTTTAGTTCAATTATGGCATAACAACATACTTGGTATGATTTATATTTGTTTTCAATTTGGTAAGGTTTATTTTATGGTTTAGATAATGCTTTGTCTTTGTCAATTTCCATATATACTTGAAAAGTTTGTGTGTTGTGCTTTTGCTTGGTGGCATGTTCTATTAGGTTAAGTTGGTTGATAATGTTCAATTCATCTACACACTTATTGATTTTTTGCTTTCCTGTTCTATTAGTTACAGAGAAGAATGTAGAAATGTTCAATTATAATGATGGATTTGCCCATTTCATCTTTAAGTTCTATCATGTTTTGTTTCAGGTATTTTGAAGTTCTGTTGTTATTCTTATGTGATTTAGGATTAAGTCTTCTGGGAGAATTGGTCCCTCTATTATAATGTCATGGCCGTCTTTATTCTTGATTACTTCCTTGTTCTGAAGTCTACTTTGTCTATTACTGATATGGTTTGATTAAATTCTACTATCTTCAACACTGTTTTCTATTTGATTCAGCTGTTGTTTGTTTTTTTTTCCTTCTTTTTCCTCCTCTTAAGTTAGTTATTTTTTGTGATTTTGTTCAATATTCTCCAGTGTATTACTGTTTGTATCACTTAAAAATCTTAGCTGCAACTTATAATATACCTCTCTAATTATTTAGAACCTACCCTTAAATATTTCTATATCATTTCATGTATACTGTAAAAATCTTGTAGCAGTGTATTCCAAATTTCTCTTTCTCATCCTTTGTAGTATTGTTGTGCTACAATTTACTTGTACAAATGCTATGAACAGACACATCATTGTTACTAATTCTCTTATTTTTCATTTATTGCATTTATTCCACTTCAAGTGCTCTATTTCTTTGTATACATGTATACAGGTTTCTTTCTTATATCATTCCTATTTTTTATAAGTCTTTTTTCTTAGGATAGATCATCTGGCAATGAATTCTGCCAACTTTTGTGTATCTGTGGAAGTTGTTATTAGTATTTCTTCTTCATTTTCCAAAATCAATTTTGATGACATTTTATTTTGGATTGGCAATTTCATGCATTAGAATTTAAGAGGTATCATTCTATTATCTTCTAGTTTGCGTAGTTTTTAAAGAAAAATATATTGTTTTTCTTATCTTTTTTCTTTTGAAGGTGATGTTTGTTTGTTTGTTTTTTGGATGCATCCCAGGGTTTTCCTTTGGGACATTATGATTTTCCTATTTGTGGGGAAAAAAGGTTTCCTTCCTTACATTTTTCAAAAATCTGTGCTTTGGCATTTGTCATTAATCTTGAAAAATTCTTGGTTATAATTTTTTCAAATTTTTCCTCCATATTGTTCTTGCTTTTTACCTTTTGAATTCCAGTTGTTTAATATTATACATCCTTTCCTCCCCCCTTTGTGTTTCAATGTGATCATTTATTTTGACTTATTTTCTACTTCATTGATTCTTTCCTTGCCTATGTCTACTCTACTAGTGACCTTCTTGAAAGCTTTATTCTCTGCTACTTCTAATTTCTAGAAGTTCCATTTGATTCTTACATATAGTTTCCACCTAGGTGCTTAAACTATCCATCTGATGTTACATTTATTTACTTATTCTATGAGAGGCTTTAGCATATTAATCATAGCTATTTTAAATTTTAATGTCAGACATTTATATCTGATTATGCTTGTCATGATAACTTTGTCTTTTGAAACTGTGTCTTTTCTTACTTTTTATATCCCTTGTGCTTTTATGTTGAAAGCAAAATATTTTGTGTAGGACTTTGGGAGCCTGAAGTAAATAATTTTTATACTTGAAAATGGGCACAAAACTTCCTTCAGCCAGGCCTTTAGTACTAGACTTTGAGTCAATATAATTGGGAGTGGAACTGGGTTTGAGGTTTGTTATTATGATTACTCTGAGTATACCACAGGCTTCTTATATTCCTCTAGGATAATCTTGTGTTTAGGGCAGGGTTAGGTTTGAGAGAGGATTTTTTTTCCCAATGATTACTTTATCTGCAGTCTTACGTTTTCCATTTGTTCTGTGCCTCAAAGAGGTCTATGTCTTCTATGCTACTTATGACTCCATGTTTGTTAGCCTGGAAGTGGGGGTGGGGAGGGGTGACTCTCTGTTGTTTTGTTCAGTCCTAGGCAGTCACTGTCACTGTGTTTCTGTATGGCCTTACCTATATTCATGCTTCACCCTACACTGATGTTTTGAACTCTATACATATTCCTGCTTTTCCCTCAGGGGTTGTCTTTGACTGTATCTTATCCAGATAAGTTACTGTTCATTATTTGTCTCTCCCTGTGATTGTCTCTTTCTCACTAGATTCTAGGCTAGTTGGTTCCCTTGTGACATTGGCATTCTAATGTGGTCAAGAAAAATAATGAATTTTGCTACTTCTCTTTTATTTTTCACTGAAATGTTGCAATGCTCTTTCCAGCTCTCTATATCCCTGAGTAGAAACTGGAAATTCACTTTTGTTTTTAAACTTATGCTAGTGGATATATATTTTCAGAAGAAAACTAGGACAGATTGTGCTTTGTCAACTTGCCATTATCAGTAGGAGCTCAAAAAGAGAAGAAAGCAGATAGTAAGTACAGTTGCATTTACATAGGATTTCAGAGGTTGGGTATTATTATGTTCTGAAGTACCAAAGAAAATATATGCAGCACCAATTCTTCCATTAGAGCTATTTGCAAAACTACTTAGAACTTAGTATTTTGCAACATGTAGGCAGATGCCAAGAAAGGAGAAATTACCTTGGCACTGGTCTAGTCAATATAATTTAAAATTCTAGACTTTTCTGATTTATTTTATGATCTATAAATTATTATTAAATTGTAAATAATAATTACTATAAATAAATGATGTCCAATAAATGATGAATTTATCTTTCATCAAACACAAGCCTTCTATTGAAATATTATTTTAATTAAATATAGTGTCAACGAAGAGGGAGTTCAGGACATGGATATATTAGAAGGAGGAAAAGGAGATTCATTCTGAAATAACTTTTTCTTAAACAAAAAGAATACTTCCAGAACTTTGAACAAATATGAGCCATTCTTAGCTAAGTGGATTATTGGCTACTGAAGAAAGAATTGACCTAAAAACCAGGAAACTGGAGCTGAAACATCCTGCTCTATGTAAATTTGAAGCAGAAGTGGGGTGAGTGATTAAAACAGCTGCAATGTCCCTCCTGCACTAATGATGGCTGGAGTTTGGATTGTGTCTCCTGATTTAATATCAGGCAAAGAATGCATGAATATCCATAATAGACTATTATCTACAATTCATTACGTCGCTCAAGGAGCTGTACTACATCCCTAGGTTTTCCCATATTTAGAGTTCACTTGGTACTACACTAGATATTTCCAGTTCTCAGGGCTATGTACATGTGGTTGACTGTCCTAAAGCTGGACTTTCACCTGGTTTGGGACACAGCTTCATGCTGAATTCCTTAAAATTGTGCACAGCCTTCCTCTAGTGGTACTGAATGTGCAATGGCATTACTTTACTCCCTCATGCCTTTGGGATAAAGGCTGTTGGAACACACATGCTCAGAAAGCAAACATAATAGTTTCCATATACTCAAATCTAACTTATGGAATTTTACAAATAAACCTTATTTAAGCACTTTCAAGGGGAAAAGGAAGCCTCTTTTAATGCCTAGGAAGCAAATAAAATTATCTTGACTATAGAAACATAGGGACTGGGTTGTATTATTTGCAGACTCAAGGGAAAATAATGGAAGCTAAATAAATTAAATAGGTGTGAGATGTTTGCTAAAATTGGGAGAAGTGAGTGCTCTCTGCTGGAAGAAACATCACTGTGCCTAGGTAGGGAAAGGGGCAGCTTTTCTGCAGCATTTTGACAGGTAGCAAAAGGAAAATTGTAGTCTTTGATTCATTGGACCCGGTGTTTAAGTTTCAATGCTTTGGGCCAATTCATATTGAAATATGAAAAGAAAAGCTGTATAAGTAGCAACATTTCATCCTGACTTGAAAAAGATGTCATTTCATATGTCTATTTAGAATGGACTACAGGAAGATCTGTTTTGAGATGGTTAAGGAGGTGCCACAGGGCTCAATGTGAGGAAGTTATGATTGCTGTGAGCCAAGGATGGATGTTCTGATTCCTAGGCCATTGAAGATCTCTGGGAGGGTCTCGTTTCATTATTGAAAGCAGTCTTGGGACATTGTTTATAAACCAACTAAGAATACAGTAGCCTCTCCCTTCCCCCGCTTTATGGTTTTTCTTCTTGTAGTGTCAATTACCTATGGTCAACCATGGCCTGAAAGTGTTAAACAGAAAATTCCAGAAATAAAGACTTCATAAATTTTTCATTGTGCACATTTGTAAGTAGTGTGATGAAAGAAATCCTTTGCCATCCTGTGCTCTACTGCCTGGGACTTGAATCATCTCTTTGTCTACTATACCCACACTGTAGTTGGTACTCATCTATTAATTACTTAGTGGCTGGCTCAGTTTTCAGATCTTATGACTGACTGTCTTCATATCTCAATGCTTGAATTCTAGTCACCTTTATTTTACTTCATAATAGTTCCAAAGTGCAAAAGTGATGATACTATTTTATTATTAGTTATTGTTATTAATCTCTTACTGTGCCTAATTTGTACATTAAACTTTATCATAGGCACTTATGTATTAGAACATAGCATATATAGGGTTCTGAACTATCCATGGTTTCAGGCATTCACTGGTATCTTGGAATTTATACTTTGCGGCTAAGGGATGACTACTGTAAAATACATATTTTAATAAATCTTAAATGCTTAGAGATTTTACTTGCACCCTTGGAATTGTTCAGGGTTTAAGTTCGTTTTACCTTCCCTGCTGCCTAATTGAAAATTTAGAATAAGCCTCTTTCCCAACACTATACAATTTTAAATCCTACTTTCCCTTTTTATTTTTCCATAGGCTTGAAAGTAGAAAGCTATATTAAATATCCATTTAATAAGGCACTTTTTATTTTTTAAGTTGTTGCACTAATATGGCTATAAGCTGTTTATTCATTTGGGTAATTTAAATCTTTGTATCCACAGAGAAAAGAGAAATAACCAGACAGCAGAAATTAGCAAGGAAACTTGCCTTGCTATTTTGATGCCCATCAAGCCAGAAAACAGGGCCAAGGCCACACCTGTTGTTTTGAAAATGAGAAGGAGACTGTTGTTTTAACTGTTCAGGCCACTTTTAGTGGTTAGGGACAAAACCTGAGGTTCTGAGACAATGATGTTGACATCTCAGAAATATTTGTATTGCCAAGGAAGCCAGCTATACAGTGCCTTACAGCAATGTCCCCAGACATATCCATCTACTATGTACCTTTCTTGATAGGAGGTTCTGTAGTCATTCATTTATGTACAACCCCTTATTATCCTTTTCCACTTCAATTTCACCCATTTAACCCTTCATTTGCCCCATCATCCTTAATGGTCTATTTGCTTATTTTTGTTTCTGTGGGCATTAAAGTATCTCCAATGGATGTTCCTCTAATTGCAAATGCTGTGTTGTCCTGTCAGAAGACTTGTGTGTGTGTGTGTGGTATTTTATTTAATAACTTCTCCTATCCTTGCCTATCAGTTTCTTTCCCTAAGCTGGTTACTGTATTTCCATGATGCTTAATAAAAATCTCCAGGGATGCTTATTATGGATTCTTGGGATGGCTGAAGAATCTCTACTCTTAACAAATCACACAAGTAATTCTGATGTAAGCACACCAGAATCCCAGCATTAGACTTGGAGAAATATTGCTCTTTGATGTTTAAATTATGGTATAACCTCTGTAAGTTGACCATCTAAAGAATTGTAACAAACTGATTAATATATAGAGGTCAACATAGGGAACTTCCATTGAGTACATGTGGTACATGTCTGGTGTATGAAAATTAGGTCAACTTGATGAGATGGTCGATGTAGGGAGGTGATCAATTATGGAGGTTCTATTGCATTTTAGAAAATATATATTTTTATCTCTGTGGGGTTATTCTTTTTGGTTTAACCCAAATAAAGTAAGTTTAACATACTTTATTTAGTATAAAAATTCAAAGTGCAAAATAGTAACTGCATCTCAGATCTTCCATTCCAATGTACCCCATTGCATCTAGAATCTCAATACCAATGCCTTTTCTACTACTAACCAACATTATACTAGAAAATCTCAGGGTATGACTCTATTTTATAGTTATGAATAGTTAATTTAATTTTCAAATCTGCCATTTTATTGGAAATCACTTTATCACTTTGTGAATTGTTTGTGGGATGATTTTGGGTGCATTGCATCTGAACTTAAAGTACCATTTAAGTGTTAGTAAATAATAAGAAAAAATAGACTGTATTTCTTTTTTTTTTTTTTTTTGAGACAGAGCCTCAAGCTGTCACCCTGGATGGAGTGCAGTGGCATCACAGCTCACAGCAACCTCCAATTCCTGGCTCAAGCGAGTCTCCTGCCTCCGCCTCCCAAGTAGCTGGGACTAGAGGCGCCCACCACAACGCCTGGCCATTTTTTGGTTGCAGCCGTCATTGTTGTTTGGTGGGCCCGGGCTGGATTCGAACCCGCCAGCTCAGGTATACGTGGCTGGCGCCTTAGCCTGTTGAGCCACAGGCGCCGAGCCAAGACTGTATTTCTAATAGCTGCCATTTTTGCCCTCACAAAATATTTGCTACTCTTATATAAGGCCTGAAAGTTGGAAAGTCCTAATTCAAGGCAAAATTATGGTGGAGAAGTGTCAAGTTTTCCAATTGCTATATGACCTCAGCATGGCAAATAAGCACAGTGAAAAAAATAGATAATTAGTCAGGGTATAATTTAGTGGACAGAATTCTAAGTCAGTAATCAAATCTCAGCTTTATTCCTGACATTATGATTCATCTCTTGAAAATTATTTTACTATGATTTTCTTTTCTGTTTCACAAACAAAATAGAAAACATCCCTTAAGTAGAGTATGAATCTGGAAATTCAATATTAAATAGAAAGATATTTGGTGGTCATAATGATAGTAAAAGTAGCCATAATTAGTTTAACAAGAAAATAAATTATCAACACTACTTGCCCGTCTTGAAAGCATTGTATATGCATTTGTCTTTTAAAGCTATACTTTAGTTTAAAACTATGTTTTACACAAATAATTATTTGAAGGGCAGCTTAGCATAAGGTAAAATAATTTAGATGCTATCTTTCTCATAAGTACCCTAGAAGCAATTTTATTATGCCAACACCAGTGGGCTTCTGGTTTTAAAGTGTTGAATTCAGCATTTATTGACTCTTGATTCAACATGATTAATCTGTTACATGGTGAAATACTAGTAGTGTGTGGACATGCTCCATAAATCATTTTTGAAAAGCATTATCTTAGACTTTATCATGGAAATAAGAGAAGACAGAGTGCTATAAAAACCGGCGTAACAAGCTAACATGAGTAAATGAGTGGGAATTAAGGTAAATTTAGGAGGATATCTGTCGAGAGGCTTAATGTAATAGAACTGGCACTTCTCCATTGTACGTGTGTCACTCAGTCTGATCTCCCATAGTACTCATTTCAAGGAGATTATAATTATGTGTTTCTTTGTCATTCACTGCCTTCATACAGCAAATTTTCTTGGAGCAGGCATGTACTTTTCAGCAACTATTGCCATGCCTGACAAATAGTACATGGTCAATATATACTGGTGGATAAATGCATTGGTAGGCTCATTGATGACTGAATAAAAAACTGTGTTTAGGAAATAGGTTATAAGAAATGACAGGGGAAAAACATTAGATTGATGTCAAGAACTTTTTCTGAATCAGAAACAAAAAAAAATTAAATCTGAAAATCTTGTATCTTGGAATCAGAGAGTAAAGCTTCCGAAATTTCCAGGAAAAGCAAAGTGTTGCACAAAAGATAAATTCTCTCAGACTTTTACTGTGAGATTATTACTTTTCTAATATTACATATTATGAAAATTTGGCTGGTGGTAGATATTTGTCTGAAATTTTTTTTGTCAGAAATATATATTTATTGCACCATATGTTGTTTTGTATGAGAAATATGATGTCAATCTTGTTTTCCTTCCATTGTAGGTCATATTTCTCTCTGGCACTTTTAAAGTTTTTCTCTTTTTTGTAATGTTTGGAAATTTCATGGTAATGTGCCAAAATTAATATCTTTTGTTGTTCTGGACTTGACTAGGTATTTGAGTTCTTAAGTTCTAACACAGTATCTTGATTGGTTTCTTACTGATCCTCACTTTTACTTCCTCTGTACACTCATTCTGTGATTCCTAACAATTGTATTTTAAACTTGTGGGCTAACACTGTAATTTTAGACTTGTGAGCTAAAACTGTAACTTGTTTAGATTTTGTCTAATATTTTCAGTCTTTTTTTCATTTACATTCTGAATAATTCATTTTACTCTACATTTTTTAGTAATCCTTTATTAAGTTTTCTTTCTTCTTTCACAATTCTTTATGTTTCAACGATTATAACTCATATTTTACTAATGCAAGTTTTCAAATCTCTTCAAGGATGCTAATTCAATTTCTTTAAAAAAAAAAAAAGAATACACTCTTTAATTCCCTCAGTTGTCTGTTTCTGTTTTATCTCTTTCTTTTTCTGTCTGAAAGTTGTCTTTGTATGTTTAATCACAAAGATTATCAGCAGATTTAAGTACATGGTGAGAATATCTAGCTTTTCTTTGGAGTGAATGGTCTGGCAGAAGATGATATGCTGGGAACCCTCCTTATGAACAAATTGGGAGGTCTCTTCTCATGTCATCTTGTGTTGTTAGAGAAGGCTTCAACTTTCTGATCTTGAACTCCAATTTATTTTGTATTTTTGGAACAGGAGAGATGAGATTGTCATCTATTTTATATAGGGACTTTTAATTAGTCTTCTGATTTCAGCTCTGTATCTCACTTCTGTGCTCACTCATCCCTCCTCCACAAAATAGTATGTACATTGCTGAGTTGTGAGTCTCCTTGTGGTTCTTAGGCTGATAGACAGTTTTCTCCAATAGATCCCTCTTCATACATCATTCACTTTGTATCTTCCCCATTACTCTTCCCCTATTCCTGAAACTGTTTTGAATATGTTCCACTAATTTGTTGAGAACTCCTATTAGCTTTTGGGCCTTATGTTTTCTGTATTTTTGAGGGCTTAACTTTATTTATTTTCTTTCACAATGATTCAAATGACCTTTAAAGGAGAGGAGATAAATATCTCTTATATATCCCATGATATTTGATCAGTATGATTGCATTTTTGAGATAAAAATGTTTGATTATAAAATTCAGTAGGTATTGTGGAGTCTTCTCCTATTGGAGATTCATAAAGTTTATTAGCATAGGGAGAAGTCCTGCCAGAAGTAAAAATGTTAAACTATAATTATGCCATTGTTTTCCAAACATATTTTTTATTATAGAATGCATTTTTGCAGAAGAAAACCTATTAAAACCTCTTATACACAGCAGTCTACAAATTCCAATTTAGAAATAATACTCCAGATTACCAACTAAATAGATAAGGAATAAAAATATAATTTAAGTAATGAGAAAAAATATAATAGTTAGAGTAAGAAGCAATTATAGAGAACACTCCCCCCCCCATTCTTCTTCTTTCTAATAGATGAGAAAACTAAGTTTTATAAAGTAGTTTACTTTATTCTGCAAAATTTGGGTCTCTGTCTGCTTTCTGAACAAGATCATTCTATAATTATTTGGTGGCAATGAATTGTAAACATAGTACACATGAAATAGAGCCCATTAATACATACCTACCCAATGCTCTGTTAGGTGTAATCATCCTGCTCTTAACTTAAAAGTGGGGTTCTTCACCAAAAGGAAATTTCCCAGAGCCCTAGAGATAGTATGAGGTAGTATGGAGTGGGCTCGTTTAGCAATGGGATAGGTGTCAGGAGATTCTGTTCATGACTTTCCTCCCAGCTCCTGCAGTGTCATCAAATATTGGTTTAGAGTGGTTTCGGAGAGGAGTGCCTGTCATTATTAGTTACTTTGGTATTCTTTGTCTTCCCCTTCCTGTTCCTTCTCCTCTTCCTCCTCCTCCTTTTCCTCCTATTTCTCCTCTCCATCTCCCATTCCTCCTTCTCGTTCCCTGGCCTCTTCTTTATGCCCTTCTTTCTGCCTTTCTCCCTTCCTCCTACTTCTTACCTTATTTGGGATACTGATGGAAAAATTTCTCCATAACCTTTTGTAGAAGCTTATAAAGCAAGCAAGATTTGTAAGGCAATAAAATGCCAGTTGATGGGGGGATTTTCAGGCATTACGTGTAGCCTTTCTCTTGGAAGAGACACAAAGATCTTGACATACTTTGCTTAAGAACAATAGCTATTATCTATTAATTCCATGTGCTTTCTTTAAAAAGGAAAATAATTTTGTGGGAGTATTGGGACCTTAGGTTTTATATAAAAGGAGATTTCCCTGAGGCTATTTTTATTACAGGGTCATAAAACATGTTTGAATTCCAGTCAGGTTGTTCACCAAAGTTTCCTAAATCTCAGTCCAATTTTCTTTCTCTATCTTATATTCCTTTTTGTATTTCTTAAATTCCTAGTAAATTAATATACATTTTGTCCGAATTACCCAAGTATTATAAATTTTTTTAACTTACTTCAAATGTTAGGATGAGTCTATGTGTCTTGATCTCTTGGAGTTCTAAATTTTCTAACAACCTGGATATTAAAAAAAATCTTAATTGTGTGTTCATTAATTAATTTATTAAAAATATTTATCAAGAACACATTCTTGTAGGTACTAGTATTAAAGCACTATACAAAACAAAGAATAGTTTCCTGGTTTCAAGGAGTTTACATTTTAAGGAGTGGTGGTAGGAGAGATATGATGAATAAATATACAAATCAATTAATAAGTAGTAAAGTATTATGAATTAATCTACTTTATGAAAAAAATAACTAAGGGTAAGAGAAAAAAGAGTAGTGGACATGCTGAAGGGCTACCATAAAGGTTGCCTTTGACTGCACTTGTTTTAGTACTTGTATGTTGTTAAAATATAAAGCTATTTTGAACAAAGTAGATAAAAAAAAAGTATTTCCAATGAAGCAGAATTTAAACAGAGGCTTGAGTGAGGACAGAAAATGAAACAACCTGATATGTGAAAGACGAAGAGGGTTCCAGGCAGAAAAATAGCAAGTACAAAAGTCCTAAAGTGAAAAAGTGTTTTGATATCTCTGAGAAGTAACCAAGGAACTGATGTGAACGGTGGTGGAATGTACAAAAGATACTAGTAAGAGATGAGGCCAGAGATGTGGAAAGGATAAAATTTATGTCTGATCTTGAGTTTAAGGATTTCACAGTCTGTGTCCCTCACCCACCCAAGGGCGGTGAGATATTCTTGGAAGGTTTGAGCAGGGCAATGGCATGATCATATTTACTTTTTATAGTATCCCTTAGCTCCTATGAGAAGATTAGAATAAAGGAGAGCAGAAGTGAAAGCTATTAAAATAATCTAGGTGACAGAGATGGTAGCCTGGCCAGGTCATAAATAAGTTCTACAGTTGGGAGACATTTTAAAGGTAAATCCAATAGCATTTTCTAATATTTTGGATATGCGGTATTATATATAGAGAGAGGAGCCAAGGTGAGCTACGGAGTTTTTAATGTGAGCTGCTAGATTAATTTATTGAGATGGGTAAAACAAAAAGTACTTGACATGTTAAATTTGAGATGATTCCTTGTCCCTCATATAGAAATATTTAGAAGGTAGTGGGACATAGAGGTCTGGAATTTAGGTAAGACGTAAGTGGAGAAAATACTTATTTAAAAGTATTCAGGATATTCATTATATGTAATCACTTCTCATCCTTTTAGCTAAGATCAAGTATGTGGATTGTATGTAAAGTCATGGAATTGAATGAAATCATCTAAGGCAGTGGTTCTCAACCTTCCTAATGCTGCTACCTTTTAATACAGTTTCTCACGTTGTGGTGACCCCCAACCATAAAATTATTTTCATTGCTACTTCATAACTGTAAGTTTGCTACTGTTATGAATCATAATGTAAATATCTGATATGCAAGAGACCCCCAAAGGGCTCATGACCTACAGGTTGAGAACCATTGATAAGGGATGAGCAAAGATAAAGAATAGAAGCTATCCAATGATCATGTTATCTTACTCTACCTTTTTGAAGTTAAGTAGATAAGGAGGCACTAGCAATGAGGAAGTCTTAAACTATATTAAAGAAGTAAATGATAGCCTATATAATAACAATAAAGAAATACCCCCAAATTATGGCATTGCTTCTACAGGAAATGGAAATTCTAAGTTTTCAAAAACTGACTTACATGTTCATTGTTTAAAAGGAAGTCATTTGTAAGCTGCCTGTTTTTCATTTTAATGTCAAAAAATGTATGCCATGCAAAGACATGTATAGCACAACTTTTAAAAAATTATTACTCTTGCTCGGCGCCTGTGGCTCAACGAGCTAAGGCGCCAGGCACGTACACCTGAGCTGGCAGGTTCGAATCCAGCCCGGGCCCACCAAACAACAATGGTGGCTGCAACCCCCCCAAAAATGGCCAGGTGTTGTGGAGGGCGCCTGTAGTCCCAGCTACTTGGGAGGCAGAGGCAGGAGACTTGCTTGAGCCCAAGAATTGAAGGTTGCTGTGAGCTGCAATGCCACGGCACTCTATCCAGGGTGACAGTTTGAGGCTCTGTCTCAAAAAAAAAAAAATATTACTCTTTATACAAAGAAATAAAAACCAAAAAAGGATTATATGACCTATGAGATAGCTAGCTTACTGGCTTTTGTGGAGACTGAGGTCAAGCTCACCTCCACTCAGCCTCACTGCCCTACCTGCCTGCTATCATGGAGAATAAAGACTCTCCTAAAAGTTTCCTGATCCAGTCCACCACCTAGGACATTTGAGTGTTTCTCCTGGGTGCTTAGAGCTGTCATAGATCTCTAAAACATCACTGCAGCTGGCTTTCCTGGCAAGTACCACCTACTCCCAGTGAAGTCACTTTGTAGAGCACTTTACAATATTTACTGACTCAATATACAGCATGTGGTTGATTCCTACTCACCAGTATCACCTATTGTCTCAGATATTAAATTGGGTGTGCCAATACAATTCACACTGGGGAAAGAGAAAGGATTCCAAAGACTTCCATCCTCCCTCATAAATGATAGGTAAGGAATTTTCCCCCCAAAACATAGCTCAACACTGCTACAATCTACAAACTAGCAATTGAGGAAACTATCACAGTAAGAAACTAAAGGTAAATACTGAAACAACAGATAAATAATTCCAAGTATGGATTGTAAGGAAGCTCAATAAATCCAATAGAAAATAGAAAACCATCTCAAAGAAACCAGAAAAACAATTAAGGAAATGAAGAAATAATTTGCTAAAGAGATGGACATATTTAAAAAAATACTTTGCAGTCCCACCAGCAGTGTAAAAGTGTTCCCTTCTCTCCATAACCACACCAGCATCTGTAGCTTTGAGACTTTGTGAAGAGGGCCATTCTCACTGGGGTTAGGTGATACCTCAGGGTGGTTTTGATTTGCATTTCTCTGGTAATTAGGGATGATGAACATTTTTTCATATGCTTGTTAGCCATTTGTCTTCTTTAGAGAATGTTCTATTCATCTCACTTGCCCATTGATATAGGGGATTGTTAGATTTTTGTTGTTGTTGCTTAATTTGAGTTCTCTGTAGGTTCTAGTTATCAAGCTTTTGTCCAATTCATAATATGCAAATATCTTTTCCCATTCTGATGGCTGTCTGTTTGCTTTAGTTGTTGTCTCCTTAGCTGTACAGAAGCTTTTCAGTTTAGTTAAGTCCCACTTTAAAATATTTTTTGTTGTTGCAATTGCCACAAAAGTATTCTTCAGAAAATCTTTCCCTAGGCTGATATCTTCAAGTCAAACTAGACCTCTCATTTGATCCTGCAATCCCATTACTCAGCATCTACCCAGAAAAAAAAAATCATTTTACCATGATGACATTTGTACCAGACTCTTTATTGCAGCTAAATGTACAATTGCCTAAATGTCCACCAATCCAGAAATGGATTAACAAGCTGTAGTATATGTATACCATGGAATACTATACAGCCACTAAAAAGGATGGTGACTTTATATCTTTTGTATTAATTAGGTGGAGCTGAAATACATTCTTCTTAGTAAAGCATGACAAGAATGGATAAATAAGAATTCCAAAGTACTCAAATATGATATGAAGACAATTGATGCTAGTCCATAGTGGGGGTAGAGGGGATGGGGGAAGGGTGAAGGAAAGAGGGAGAGGGTGTAGGACCACAGTATATGACACATCTATTGGGGGTGGGACACTATTAGTAGTGAGACTTCACCCAGCAAACGCAAGCAGTATAACCTGGCTCATTGTACCCTCAGTGATTCCCTAACAATAAAAAAAATAGAAAATCTGGAAAAGAAAAACACATTTAAGGAATATAAAATATTTGGCAAGCTTTAAGAATAGACTAGACCAGGTAGAAGAAAGAAATTCATAGCTTGAGGACAATTCTTTTAAATTAACTCAGTCAAAAATAAAGAACAAAAAATCAAGAGGAATAAACAAACCCTACAAGAAATATGGGATTATGTAAAATGACCAAATATAAGAATCATAATCATACCTGAGGGTGAAGAAAATGTCCAAGGGCTTGAAAATCTATTTGAAGCAGTAACTGAGGAAAACTTCCTCGGTCTTGCTAGAGATCTAGACTTTACAGTACAAGAAGCTCAACGAACATTGAGAAGTTCATTGAAAAGAGGCAATCACCAAGACACATAACCTTCAGACTGGTGGAAGTCAACACAGAAAAGGAATTCCTGTGAGCTGTGAGGCAAAGCCATCAAGTACCTTACAAAGGAAAAGTCACCAAGCTAACTGCAGACTTCTCAGTGGAGACCTTACAAGTTAGAAGGGATTGGGTCACCATCTTTAGTCTTCTTAAACAGAACAACTGCCAGCCTATGAATTTTTTATCCTGCAAAACTAAGTTTTATATATGAAGAAGAAATAAAGACTTTTCTAGACAACTAAACACTCAGAGAAATTTGTGAAGACCATACTTAGCTTGAAGGAAATACTCAGAAATTCATTATACATGGATAATCACAATGAGACAACCATTGAATGTAAAACCACTCAAAAGCTAAAGGTTGGAGCTCATATAAAACAATAGCACAGGAGTGTAAACAAAAATAAAGTACTACCTAACATGATGAACAGGACAGCATCATACATACCAATCCTATCAATCAATGTGAATGATCTGAGTGCTCTACTCAAGAGCATTCAGATGTTGGCTAAAAAAGTACAATCTAAATTTCTGCTATCTCCAGGTAACACATCTAACTCACAAGGACTTATATAGACTTAAGATGAAGGGATGAAAAAAACCACAAACAGAAACCAAAATAAAGCTGGTGTAGTCATTCTTTTATCAGATAAAACTGAATTTGTAGGCTCGGCACCTGTGGCTCAATGGGCTAAAGCACCAGCCACATACACCTGAGCTGGCAGGTTCGAATCCAGCCCGGGCCCGCCAAACAACAATGACGGCTGCAACCAAAAAATGGCCGGGCATTGTGGCGGGCGCCTGTGGTCCTAGCTACTTGGGAGGTGGAGGCAAGAGACTCGCTTGAGCTCAGGAATTGGAGGTTGCTGTGAGCTATGATGCCACGGCACTCTATCCAGGGTGACAGCTTGAGGCTCTGTCTCAAAAAAAAAAAAATACTGAATTTGTATTGACAATGCTAAAGAAAGACAAAGATGGTCATTATATAATGGTAAAGAGAACAATTCAACATGAAGAAATAATTCCAAATATGTATTCAACTAACACAGGAGCATCCAGATTCACAAATAAAATTCTTCTAGATCTAAGCAAAGAGATAAATGACAGCATCATAATTGCAGGGACTATAATACCCCACTGAGAGAACTGGACAGATTATCCAAGCAGAAAATAAATATAGAAACATTTGACTTAAATCGGACTCTAGAACAAATGGGTCTAGTGGACATTTATAGAACATTTTATCTCCAAACTACTGAATATACATTCTTCTCATCAGCACCTGGAACATTCTCCAAGATTGATTGTATCTAGTCACAAAACATGTTTCAAAACATTAAAAAATAAATAAATCATACGTACTTTCTCACACCAAAGTGGAACAAAACTAGAAATCAATTCCAAGAGAAACCACAATTTTGCACAAAATCATGGAAAATAAACAACATCCTGCTGAACGATTATTGGAACAATAATGAAATTAAGATAGAAATAAAAAGATTTCTTGAACTGAATGACAAAGGGAACATGCTATCAAAATCTATGGGATTTAGCAAAAGCAGTTGTAAGGGGAAACTTCAGAATCTTAAATGATTATATCAAAAAGACAGAAAGATCACAAATGAACAATCTAATTACACATCTCAAGAAACTCTTAGAAAAGGAAGAGCTGACAAAACCCAAATCCAATAGAAGAAAAGAAATAACTAAAGTCAGAGCAGAGCTAAATGAAATGGAAAACCAAAAAACAATATAAAGGATCAAAGAAATGAAAAAGTTGGTTCTTTGAAAAGATAAATGAAATTGATAGACCTTGTGCTAGATTAACCAGGAAAAGAAGAGAAAACTTAAAAAGCTCAATCAGAAATGAAGAAGGAGATACTACGACTGACCCCACAGAAATACAAAATATCATCTGTAAATACTATGAAAATCTCTACCCATAGAAACTTGAAAATGTAGGGGAAATGGAAAAATTCCTGAAAGCATGCAACCTTCTGAGATTCAACCAGGAAGAAATAGAACTACTGAACAGACCAATAATGAGCAGCAAGATGAAAGGAGTAATAAAAAGTCTTCCAACAAAGAAAGGGACCCAGACCAGATGGATTTACAGCCAGATTCTACTGAATCGACATTGAAGAACTGGTATCCAATTCATATTGTATTACATGGAGTGGGAATGAATCCACCCCAACTCATTCCATAAAGCCAGTATTACCTTTACGCCAAAGCTAGGTAAGGACACAACAAAAGAAGAAAACTATAGACCAATAACCCTTAAGAATATAGTTGCAAAAGTCCTCAATAAAATACTAGGAAACTGATTTCAACAATACTTCAAAAAATAATCCACCATGACCAAGTAGGCTTCATCTCAGGCATTCAAAGATGCTTCAACATGCACAAATTAATAAATGTGATTCACTCCTTGTACCCTCAATAATTCCCCAACAATAAAAAAAAAAAGTGTGATTCACTACACACTGTAAAACTAAGACCATATGATCATCTTAATGGATGCAGAAAAGCATTTGACAAAATCCAGCACACTTTCATGATAAAAATCCTCAATGAACTAGGCATAGAAGGAACATATCTTAAAATTATAAAAGCCATATAAGACAAACCCACAGCCAACATCATACTGAATGGAAAAAAGTTGAAAGCATTCTCCCTAAAAACTGGAACAAGACAAGGGTGCCCACTGTCACTGCTTCTATTCAAAATAGTGCTGGAACTCCTAGCCAGAGTAATTAGGCAAGTAAGGAAAAAGAAGTTATCCAAATCAGGAAAGAGGAGGCCATGCTATTGTTTTTCACTGATGAGCTGGTCTTATATCTAGATAATCTCAAAGTCTCCACCAAGAGACTCCTATCATTCATAAATACAGCAAAGTCTCAGGTTACAAAATCAATGTACACAAATCAGTAGCATTTCTATACACCAATAATTGTCAACCTAGAATCAAATCAGACTCAATACCATTCACAATAGCTACAAAGGAAATAAAATACAAAGAAATAAAATAATAAACTTAGATAAGGAGGTGAAAGTTCTCTCTGTAAAAAATTGCAGGTGACACCAAGAAATGGAAAAACGTATGCTCATGGATAGGTAGAATCAACATTGTTAAAATGTTCCTACTAGCCAAAATTAAAACATCTATACTACTCAAAAGGACTCAATGTAATCCCCATCAAAATACCAATATCATACATATATTTCACAGATCTGGAAAAAATACTTCTACATTTCATTGGAACCAGAAAAGAGTCCAAACAGCCAAAGCAATCTGAAACTAAAAGAACAAATCTGGTCCTTCTTCCTGGAATGCAGACTTGCTGTCTAAAGTTAGCGCAGCCATTCTAGAACATGAGATGTGAGCTTCATATTGAAGATGGAGGAGAAGGCATGGAGGGAGCCTAGGTCCCTAAAGACTTAGGGATGTCAACTCCAGCTGTGGAATGCTGAAATAGACATTTAAGCTAGGTAAGGTGGTGTGTGCTCCTAGTCCTAGCTACTTGGGAGGCTGGTGCAGGAGCACCATGAGCCCTGGAGGTTGAGGCTGTACTATGTAGTGGGCAGTGATCATGCCTGTGAGTAGCCACTGCACTCCAGTTTGGGCAATGTAGTGAGACCTTGTCTCTATAAAATAAAAAAAGAAGAAGAAATAAACTTCTAACATATTTAAAAAAAAAAAAAAAGAACAAATCTGTAGGCATCACATTGCCAGACTTCAAACTATATACTACAAGGCTATAGTAACCAAAACAGCATGGTATTGGTACAAAAATAGAGACCTAGACCAATGGAATAGAACTCAGAGAACTCAGATATGTTAGGACAACCATCCATGTACAGCCAACTGATCTTTGACAAAGCAGACATCAATATTCGCTGGAGAATAGAAGCCCTATTTAATAAATGATGCTGGGAAAATTTCATAGCCACATGCTGAAGAATGAAAGAGGACCCCTCTCTATCTCCACTCACAAAAATTAATTCAAGAAGGATAAAAGACTTGAGTGTAAGGCATGAAACCATAAGAATTCTAGAAGAAAATGCAGGAGAAACTCTTCCAGGTGTTAGTCTAGGAAAACAATTTATAAAGTAGACCCCCAAAACAATTATAGCAATGACACAAATAAATGGGACTGGATAAAATTAAAAGAGATGATGATGATGATGATGTTTATTATTTTTTGCACAGCTAAGGAAATAATCACCAGAGTAAACAGGCAACATACAGAATGGGAGAAAATATTCACAAACTTACATCAATGAAGGACTAATATCCAGAATCTACAAAGAACTCAAGCATATCAGCAAGAAAAACAACCCCATTAAAAGCGGACAAAAGATAGGAATAGAAGCTTTTCAAAAGAAGAGAGACAAATGGCCAATAAATATATGATAAAAGGCAACATCACTAATCAGGGAAATCCATAATAAGCTATCACCTTACCCCTGTTAAAATCGCTTTTTATTTTTTTCAGTTTTTGGCCGGGGCAGGGTTTGAACCCACCACCTCTGGCATATGGGGCCTGCACCCCACTCACTGAGCCACAGGTACCGCCCTTAAAATTGCTTTTATTAAAAAGTCCCCAAACAATAAATGCTGGTGTGGATGCAGAGAGCAAGGACTGCAAGTTGTTACAACTTCTATGGAAAACAGAATGGATATTGCTCAAAGAACTAAAAGCAGACAGATGATTGCATTCATCATTCTCACTACTGGGTATCCACCCAAAGGAAAAGAAGTCACTTTATCAAAAAAGACACCTGCTATATATTGCAGTACAGTTCACAATTGCAAAGATGTGGAATCAACCCAACTGCCCATCAATTCATGAGTGAACTAACACAATGTGGTATATGTATACCTTGGACAACTACTCAGCCATGTAAAAAGATGAATTAATGTCTTTTGCATCAATACGAATGGAATTGGAAACATACACTGCCTATACTCTCTATTATATTGGAACTAATTGGTGAGCACACATGTGCACAGAGGGAGGTAAAACTCAGTGGAAATCGAGTAGGGGGACGATGGAGGAGGGATTGGGCAAAAACCTACCGAATGAAGACAGTGAATACTATGTGGGTGATGGGCAAACTTACAGCCAGGACTCCAACTTTACAAAAGCAAACCATGTAACCAAACACATTTGCACCCTGTTTGCATTTCAAAATTAAAAAATAAAATAAAAAATTTAAAATAAATCATACCAGTTGAATGAGAGAGGAATGTTAGGCTCAAATTTGTAAATATTACTTTGTAATGGAGTAAACAACTGGATTTAAAAGCTCCATTGGTGATATTAGAGCCAACCAAGCTGTGCATTATGGATCACAATCTCCTGGTATATAACCCAGGAGATGGTTGTAGTGACTCTAATAATCTTGTCTTATTTAATGCATGAGTTGCTGTAGTTTTCACTCCTTTTTGTTGTAAAGTCAAATTGCGACTCAGGAAGTACATATGAGCAGGGTGACAATCCCTTTTTTTTAAATCCTTTGAATAGTTTTATACTGGAGTTAAGAACATTTTAGCTTTAGAAAGGTAATTCAGGACACTGTTACTGAAAACAAGAATCTGGGAGTAAAGTAGTATAATAGACTTTATTCAGAAACTATTGCAACAGGGGAAGAGAGACCTCAGTATAGAACTGAACTCAATTCCAAATGTAGCATACACAAGTGGGGATTTATAATCCATGAGCAGGGTGGGGATAGGCGGATGGAAAATTGCTTAGAAGAAACATCAAGGGTAAGGGCAAAGTCTAGGTAAATTGACTCAACAGGATTCTTGTTGAAGTCAGGCAAGTGTGATCGAAATACCAAAGGTTAGGACAAAGAATGTGATCAAATATTGAGAATAATAAGATATTGAGGATGGGGGATTTTGCTAAACTTAGCAGAATTCTTGCTAATACCAGGGCAATGCTAAAAGGAACTTGGAAGCCCAAAGGTTAAGGCCTAGTTGAAAAGAGCTTCAGAGGTACCTAACCAAAGTTTGGTCAAGGGGAGTCTTTGTTAATACATACATGCCATATATTTTGTAACATCAACAGAGGGGTTGGAGTAATATTATATAATCAAATACATTAATATTTCTTCAGTACACTTCTTCAGTGAAATGTAGAAGTATTTAGGTTTTGTTGCCAAATAATTATGAAAAACTCAATTTTTAGTACTCGCTGGATTTCAGATTTATGGACTTATGAGATATCCTATTGTTTAATCCTTATAATAAAAAAAAAATCGGGGAACACATCCAAAAGATGTTGGCAGTAGACTGAATCTTTTTTTTTTTTTTTCAAATAGTCTTCTATTTTGGAGTTAAGAGATGTGAACTCCAGAAATATCATTATAGGTCACATGTTAGGCTTTCAGGTAAATAACTGTCCCGATATACAAAATAGAAGATAGACACAAGTGGGTACACTGGGAAGCCTGCAGTGAGTAACCCTCCCAGTAGAGACCTCAGTGTGGGACAGGGGAGGGTCTTTATCTAGTTGTGATGTGGTGATTAGAGGTTTTATTTGGAAGTAAAAGAAGTTTGGCATGTGAGGATTTTGGCTATGTCCTTAATGGAGGATTTCCTGACCCACATTTTTGCGGTTTAGACCTAATGTGGCACATGTCTAAATAGAAAGGCTCAAGTAAAACTAAAGCTTGCTTTTACATTTCAAGTAGCTATTTAGATACCTGGTCTCTATTGTATGATTATCTGATTTGAACATAGTTTGTCTTTCCTTTTTATCCAGTTTCCATGACTCAAACCCTTATGTTAGGCCAGAATGTGGTAATAGAGGCAATTATGCCATTGAGTATGCGGCCCTGCTCACAGATTAAGGTTTCACACCTGGCTATCATTATTCTTTCCCATATCAATTTATTATTTAAGGACTTATTATTTGAAAGCCCTTATAGCACATAAGCAATTAGGATAGCTGAGAGTCTGCCTGTATTAAATGTATTTTGCTTTCCTTGCTTTTTATGCAGGAATAATTAAATCCCCTTCTAATGTGTCAGTAGCAGACTGTTTTGAAATTGACAGCACTCTTTCCTGTCCTCTTCAGTAACAACAAAATCCCACAGGGACCAAGAGATTAACAATAACAAAAAAAAAAAAGGAAGAAAGAAAGAAAATGGAACACATACCACATACCATATAAAGACGATATTTACTCCCCTAAATCAGCACTGAAGTAATAAAAATATTTTATTTATTTATTTATTTATAAACAGATTTTTACAGCTTTTATAACGTTACTGTTTTGTTACATTAAGGAACAGATTACTCTTTGGAAATGAATAGTCCATGTAGCAAATTTATACAACCTAGTATGTGAGTATTTCAGTATTTCAGTAGACTGAGCATTTCAAATCAAGCGACCTATTCCATAGGACGAATTGGGGAGAAGGAAATGGATTGGTTTGGACTCATGGAATATTCATTTGCATAATGCTTTGGATGCAAAGAACACTTTGCAAATTTTGAATTCTACCATGTGGCTGTTGTAGCAGAATGGCTGGTCTCTTTTCTAAAGAGTATATTTGCATATGATAGTTTAACAGCTTTTCCCTTTTGTTCCTAGAAGATTAAGTCTCAGTCCTAGGAGAAAATAAAGGTGGTTCCTGATAATTTGAAAAAGTACAATTTGGAGATAAGAGGAAACTATGAAAAGCAGCTTTTACTTCTGAAATCTCAGAGTAAGAAATACTGTTTTTCCCTGTATGTGCCAGCAGAGCTGGTGCTGATTCGCAGTGGATGTGTCACCAGGAGCTCTGTGAAGTTGAAATAACTCTTCAGAGTCTTCCCCATCTATTCTTTTCTACTTAGTGAAATCCACCCTTCATCAATTCACTCCTTTGGGTCAGGGCTTTGACCCTTTGCTTAAAATTCAGATTTCCTTGGTTGGTGAATGGTAGAGCACAGAGATGACAGTTTTCTGAGCAATGGTGGTGACCTCAAGATGCTCTGTGGAGAAAGAGCACTGGGCTGACAGAAAGAGTCAGGTTCACAGTACAGAGGAGGCCCTACTCAATGGGGGAAAATCTTTCCCATATTTTTCAGGCATCTCAAACATTTAACTTTGGGATCTTTTTTTCATTTGATGTCTATTACAGACCTTGGAACTAGTATCCCCTGGAATATACTTTGGGATATATGTAAATCACTGGAGAATACCTTGGAATTTTTCATTGATTACTCAAAGATACTTAGCTTCACAAGAAGAGAATTTCCTTGGAGTTTTTCATAGTGCTGACTCCCATTAGACTATAGCCTGTGTTAAAAAAAAAAAAAAAATTATCCATGACATAAAGAATACCGTACCAGGGTGGCGCCTGTGGCTCAGTGGAGTAGGGTGCCGGCCCCATATGCCGGAGGTGGTGGGTTCAAACCCAGCCAGCCCCAGCCAAAAACTGCAAAAAATAAAAAAATAAAGAATACTGTACCATAAAGAATGCCATACCATAAAGAATAGTAAAGCAGACTCTTCAGGACCATTGCCACAAATGTCAGGACCACTGTAATGTTGATTTGCAGCAGGGGAGAGAGTTTAGGCTTGCCTGAATAAACAGGAAAAATGGGAACTTACAGCTAAGGAACAGGGTGGGAGTCAGTGTATGGAAAATTACTAAGAGGATCAAAGTAATTGTCACTTTGGGTAGAGTGCCATGGCATTATAGCCCACAGGCTAATCAACCTAACAGGCTGGGTACACTGGCTCACTCCTGTAATCCCTGGCACTTTGGAAGGCCAAGGCAGGTGGATTGCTTGAGCATGGGTATTCAAGACCAGCCTGAGCAAGAGCGAGAGTCCTTCTACTAAAAATAAAAAAACTAGCCAGGCATGGTGGTGTACACCTGCAGTCCCAGCTAATTGGGAGGCTGAGGCAAGAGGATTGCTTGAGCCCAAGAATTTGAGGTTGCTGTGGGCTATAATGCCAGGGTGCTTTACCCAGGGTGACAGAGTAAGATTCTATCTGAAAAAGAAACAAATAAATAAACCAATCAACCAAACAGAATTCTTGCTGAGGGCAAGCTTGTTTAGGTGATCAGACATCACCTGTGGCACCTGAAAAGCTGAGGAACCAAATCAGATATTGACAGTGAAGGATTCTGGGTAAGCCAATTTAGCAGGATTCTTACTAAAATAAGACAATTTAAGAGAGGAACCTGGAAGGCTATGGGTCAAGGAGTTCAGGAGAACCTGATTAGCATTTGGTCAAGGAGACCCATGCCACCAGCCAGGGTCCACAGAGTTCTCTGTCTCACTAAGAACACCTGTTTACTTCTTAAAAGGTGTTAGGTCACCTTTCAAGGTGACGATTTTAGTTTTTCTTATACTTTGACAAATGTTACGTACCTTTGCTAATCTTTTGTCAGAATCTGTATTTCACTGGAGCACTGCCAGTTCTTTGTGGGTGACATTTGTTCTTTACAAACCATGTCTCCTTAAATATTCTGAGGGACAAAATGAGGTTTTGAATTCCAAGCAGAGATTAGAGGAGTCTCTACTAGGTTTTCCTGTGTAGATATTTATGATGCTGTGATACTTATTCAGCTGAAGTTGATTCAGTTGATTATTTCCATTTTTTTCTTTAAGTTCTAGAAAATAAGCCAAGTCGCACATTAAAGTAATTTTCATATTAATTAAAATAGAGAACATAGTAAGGTTCATCTATATTTTCTGCTTTATTTGCAAAGCTACTTAAAAATAATGCCTTTCTCCAGTTATTGCTAAATAGGCCTATAGTGGATGCAGTATCCTTCTGCAACAGAAGATTAAACAATATTACAATTTTGAATAAAATTAGGGAATTGAGGAGTTGAATTGCAACATAACAAAAGACTGTTATCTCTGAGGAAATGCATATGCTATTGGTTCTAACTAAAAATAAAAATAATACACTTAGGGATGCAGGGAGAATAGCTTAAATACCTTTGGGATGGTGGTGTGTGTGGTATAGATTTTGTTGCTTATATTAAAAAAATAGGATATAGTATTTTGAAAACACCTCTGATCTTTTGTTAACTATTTCAGTTGAAAACTGTCTTTGACAATACTGTCATTTTTTGAATAAATTATTTATCATTTTATTAAAATATAATACACTTGTGGCATGCTCTTGAGGAGTCTTTTTCAAAAAAATAAATAAGTTACACCAAGAGGGTTCTGTATAGCACACATCTAGGAATTAACTTCTATTACTTCTTTAACTGGTATGTTAGATTAAGTCCCACATGTCAGATGAGAATCAAATGAGACATGGAATCAAATGAATTGAATATGTGAGCAATGATATTCTCTTTTACTTATCATTTCCAAATGAGTGAAAATAAGGCATTTCAAGGAAAATAATATTAGTCACATAAGCATGGTATCGAAATTTAGATCCAGGATATGTTTATAGGATGCCCAGGATAGATTAGGAAATTTGAATATTTATGAATATTTGAAAATCGTTAGCTCCATTAGGATAGACATGGAGTGCAACTTTTCTCTTTTATATTTCCAGTACACAGAGCTATGTCTTATACTTAGCACTCAATAAATACTTATGGGATAGATAGGTCAATGAATATATGAGCGGAACATTTGAATATTTGAGTCTTTCTTTGGTTTGAATCCTGATATTTTTTAACATTGTAGAACTATAAAAAGAATATATTTTCAAACTGACTAGTTGCTAATATGGAGTGCCAGCTACTATAAAGTAACCTAAGAAATGACCTGACCTTCCTGACTATTGAAGTATCTTCCATTTAGCTATCAAACAAATAAACAAACAAAACCAACAAATTCCTATAGATAGTGTTGCCAAAGACTATCCCAGCATAAGGATGCCTGGGACATACTTATAATAAAAAATTATTCACTCTTGATCTGAAACTCAAATTTGAGTAGGCATTCTGTATTTTTATTTGCTCTTACTGGCAATCCTGTATAGACTATTGCTGGTGTCTGAAGTTAGTTTCCATAGAAAACTCTATTGCAATCCCTTTAGGTTCCCTCAAATCACCCTGTATACCCACTCAGCTTTTCCAGGCTTTGCTGTTAGCTGCTAGTACCTTTGCATTATCCCAAAAGATTGACTTTGAGCTCTGAAGCCTCCTTGACCATAAAGACAAATTCTGCCCTCAAGATTAGGCTGAGTGTGGGTTTGGATCTTGATGTTCATATCTCTCCCAGCACTTGGGAATTTTGGAGCCACTATTTCATTAATTATGTTTTCTCACCTTTCTTCATTATGTATTTTTCTGTAATGACTATAATATAAATATTTCTTCCCTTAAATCCTATAAGCTTTCTTTCTTTTTTTTTTTTTTATTAAATCATAGCTGTGTACATTAATGTAATCATGGGGTGCAGTGTGCTGGTTTTATATACAATTTGAAATATTTTCATCTAACTGGTGAACATAGTCTTTATGGTATTTTCTTACTTATTGTGTAAAGACATTTATATTCTACATTTAGTAAATTTCACATGTAACCTTGTAAGATGCACTGTAGGTGTGGTCCCACCAATTGCCCTCCTGCCACCCAGCCTCCCCCCTCCTATCCCCTCACTATACCCTTTCCCCATATTCTTGGGTTAGAGTTGGGTTATAGCCTTCATATGAAAGCTATAACTTGGTTTCATAGTAGGGCTGAGTACATTGAATACTTTTTCTTCCATTCTTGAGATACTTTGCTAAGAAGAGCAAGTTCCAGCTCTATCCATGTAAACATGAAAGAGGTAAAATCTTCATCTTTTTAGATGCTGCATAATATTCCATGGTGTACATGTACCACAATTTATTAATCTATTCGTGGGGCAATGGGCACTTGGGCTTCTTCCATGACTTAGCAATTATGAATTGGGCTGCAATAAACATTCTGGTACATATATCTATGTTATAATGTGATTTTCGGTCTTCTGGATATATACCTAGTAGCAAAATTGTAGGATCGAATGGCAGGTCTATTTTTAGATCCCTAAGTGTTCTCCAAACAAAAGGAACATATTAGCTTGCATTCACACCAGCAGTGTATAAGTGTTCCCTTTTCTCCACATCTATGCCAACATCTCTGGTTTTGGGATTTCGTGATGTGGGCTAATTTTACTGGAGTTAGGTGATATCTCAAAGTAGTTTTGATTTGCGTTTCTCTGTTGATTAAGGATGATAAACATTTTTTCATATGTCTGAGGGCCGTGTGCCTATCTTCTTCAGAGAAGTTATCTTCAAGTCCCTTGCCCATCCTGAGATGGGATCACTTATTCTTTTCTTGCTAATATGTTTGAGT
>CAUYRH010092658.1:0-13051 GCA_963574655.1 Perodicticus potto | reverse complement strand
CTCAGGTGCTCCATGGTGTTGGCAACAGCGTTAGAGAGAGATGACAGTGATGTTGGGGTTACTACTTCCAGCATAAACCCACAGGACAGCCATTTCAGTTGCCTACTATTACTCAGTATTTCTTCAAACAGTTGCTGAATTTGTTTAATTTTTTTGCCATCAGGGTCCACCTTGCTGAGGTATGTATTTGACAAACTTCCTAGCACATTTCATATAAATCCAGAACAGCTCTCTCTCAGTTTAAGAGAACTGAAGTGGTGGATCTTTCTATGAATCTTTAGTTTACAATATTTACACAATTTGATGTAAATATTTACAACATTTATGATGTTTATCCTTCATCTTTCCCAAACTGTGTTTTTCTGTGCTATTTTGAGTATAAGATAATCATGAACTCTCTCAAAGATAAAGAAAGTAATGCAGAATAATACGCCATTCAAAGTATAACTTTCTTGTATATCTCCACCCCTCAAAAGTTTTCTCCCATTAGCAAGTACAATAAACTTTTCTGGCAGTAAATTTTATGAACAAATAGTTTTTATGTAAAATTATGGTTTATTACTTAATAAACCTTTTCACTGTTCAATTGATAAAATTCAATATTGATTGAAAATTGCTTTGGATATCTTGGATTGGGGTAGAATGTATTATAATTTTCCCCATTAACATTAAAAAACAGTTTTCATTTAATAAATTTGCATTTAACATCAGCACTTTCTGTTTCATTTTTGGGATCTTAGAGGCATTCTCTTACTTTCTTGAAAGGTCAGTTGTACATTTTTAAAAAGTCATTATTAGTCTTTTATCTATCATTTCTCAGTGTTTTGTATTGAAAAAACTTTTAAAGGAAATCAAGTTCACTACCTTACTGAAGACAGGCATCTCTGGTGTATCTTTATATATATTATTGTCTCTGATCATTTCTGACTTCACTGACTGTACTTACTGGTCTTGAGTGCACCGCTACTCTCTCACTTTGTGTTTATCTAGAATCTTCTCTTTATCTTTTCCTTTTCCTCCATATTCTGGGAGACTGTTAAAAGCCAACAGCCCCCCAAAAGACCCGAGTCTGTCTCAGCCTGTCTCAGTGTTGGTCCCCACACATCTCAACACCCCCCTTGAGTTAACTCCAAGAACAGGTTTCAAAATAAAACAATGTGGTTCACCAAGTTCCCTTGACTCCCTAGCCACAGTTAAAACAGTGGTTAAAAACTTACTCAAGCAGAGTTTCCCAGGTTACTGAGTTTCCCAAGCTACTGAGCTTTCCAAGCTGTTCCCATGCCAATCACCACACAGTAGCCCCCTGAGCCAACTACCTGACTGTAACCCTGCCCCCAGCTAACCGCCATGTTTTTACTTCTGTTTTCACTTGGCTTGCCACATAGCAACAAAAAAGGGTATATAAGGCTGTCTGCTTTTCTCTTTAAGGCCGTTTGCCCTTTGGGGCAGCTGCCCGCCTGTGTAGGTGTAATAAATCACCACCTGATTGATACCTGAAGTGGGGTCTGTGTTTTTCTTATGGGTGACAACAGTTACAACAAGACCTTCTTGAGTTTGTTTCTATATGTTTTATTTAATTTTCTCCACTTTAAATGCTAAACTATATTATCTCAAAGTAGATCTAATTTTTTCCAATCTATTCTTGGTTTTCTTTCTTTCTTTCTTTTTTTTGAGATAGAGTCTCAAGTTGTTGCCCTACGTAGACTGCCTTGGTGTCACAGCTCACAGCAACCTCAAACTCTTGGGCTTAAGCGATTTCTCTTGCCTCAGCCTCCCAAGTAGCTGGGACCACAGGTGGCCACCACAGCACCTCGCTATTTTTCTGTTGCAGTTGTCATTGTTGCTTTTAGTTGTCCAGGGCTGGTTTCAAACCCTCCAGCCTTGGTGTATATGGCTGGCACCCTACCCACTGAGCTATGGGTGCTGCCTATTCTTGGTTTTCTTTTATTTTTCTCTTATTTTAGCCATTTCATGTCTATTAGCACTTTGCTACAGTCTCTTGATCTTTCCCAGGGCTTCCTGCTCCATTTTCAGAGAGAGTGTGCTCTCTATGCATTAAGAACACCACACATATCTTGAACTAAATTTGTAACTTCTCTAATAGAGAATCACTTCTGGAGGTGTGCTCTTCAATCTTTGGAATACTAGTCCCTTTCCCTTCAGTCCTAGAATATTTTCATAGGCTTATTTGTTTATGCTTTTATTTATTTCAGATTTAGGAAACATGTATCCAGGGATAGTGTTTGTCAATAGATTAACATAGATTGTTTCCATTTCTTTTCTCGTGCATGTAGGTGTTGACAGATTTCTTCACTCAAATATATACCTGATGTTCAGGGTGACATGTACAGCTCCTGGGGCCTGGCAGGCATTTATCTATGTTGATACAAGGAACCAAAATGGGTTCTTTTCCTGAGCCATTTGCTGTATACCAGAACTGTGCTAGAACATCAAATGGAGGAACCTTGCTAGAGTTTTTATTTAATAAACATTTGCCTACAGTAGTGGTTCCAGAAGTAGGAACTCTGGGACTAGCAGCAGCTACATCACCTACGAATGTGTTAGAATTGCAATTTTCTGGAGAATTTGTCAATCAGCTCTGGGGGGGTGGGATCCAGCAATCTGTGTTTTAATATACTCTCAAGGGAATGGTTATGCATACAAGTTTGAGAACCACTGGCCTACATCACTTTTCCTGAGGCAACTAAATCCAGGATGGAACCTTGAGGCTATCTGTCATTAGTTGGATCAGTCTCTTTACTCCCTGGCTGGGCCAAAAGCATATGAAAAGAGGGTCAGTTTGGGGGCTGGAGATTGTGCAGGAGGCTGATATAGGAGATGCTCAGTAGAGATTATGACATACTTTCTGGTCAATGAAATCCCTTCATTCCAGGATTAAGGACAGATGCTGAAAACATACAAAGTCTTCTCTTGCTATTCCTGTGTCTGTCTTTGATGTTCCATTGCAGCATACTGGGTGCATTGAGGAATTCATTCATTAATTTATCTATTAACAAGTATTTATTTAGCATCTACTGTATGCCAAACATGGTGATGGACATTAAGGATACAACCACAAACAACAAATATGTCATTACTGAATTTAAATTTTATCAAGGGAGAGGCAAATATCTGACAAAGAACTTGGGTGAAGAATATGTAAAGAGCTCTCCCAACTGAATAATAAGAACAACAATACAACTGAAATTGGCAAAATATTTGAACAGACACTTCATAAAAGAATATACATGAGTCACTGCTATGTACATTCAATGATACTCAGTGTTACCAGTCATTCAGGTGAATGCAAATTAAAACCACACCCACGAGTTTGGCTAAAGTTTAAAGGACAGACAATAGCAAGTATTGGCAAAGGTGTGAAGTTACTTGGGGGTCCACTCATTGATGGTAGGAATGCAAAATGGTGCAGGAACTTTGCAAAACAATTTGTAATTTTTTATAAAAGCTTAATTGGAGTTAAATAGAAAATATTTAAAGTTTGGTATTCTCATTTCTTCTAGTAAATTTCCATTAAAATTATTCAGAAATTCTAAATTTATTCTAAATGTAAAGTCTAACATTCTCACTTATAAATCATAGAAGACTATCAGTCTAGGATTTTAAAGAGATTTTCCAATGTTTTTACAGGTATTTTTATAGCCACCTTGTGGAATGATAATAAAAATGAAAGTTTTTAATGAAAAAATAATGAAATAAACACTTTATAGGCATGGTTAAATTCCCAGGAAGGACTCTCAGTTCTTTAGGGATGGACCACATGGCCAGTATCATTACTTACAAAAGTGTCTCGAACTTTATGGAGCTTGTGTAGAGAGGCAAAGTGTTATTTTTTATTTTCATCTTTTTGTTCTATTTTTGCCATCAACTTTTTGAAGTCCCCTCATATAGAGGTAACAGCAGTGACCTTTTGGGAGAAAACAAGTCCAGAACATACTGTGTCTTGATCCACTATCCTTAAACTGAGATTGGTCTCATGTCAGATCCCAAAATGGGGCAGAGTTATGCACTGACATTTGATATGAGTCCTTTGATCATTTAGGGAGATATTAAAATGTCATGTGTATGTTTGACTTGACAATATTTTTTTGTTTGGTTAAATGGGAATCATCCAGTAATTCCTTGTTGAGTAGTGTCTATTTTGTTATGTAGAGGATAAAAGTAAAATTAATACTGTTCTGATTTTGGTAATTCTGAAAAATAAGGCTCCAGAATAGTAATTTAAAATTACCCCCCAATAGCCAGCAAGCCTCATCCCAAGGCACCCAAATATTCAGGACAGGCTTGCAAGAAGCCAAGCTGGTGTCTGCCTCCATTCACCTGGAGAGGATGTTATTTCACGGACCCAGGCAGATCAGCAGCAGTGAAGGCTCCTTGGTGTGTGTGTTACCAGATCAGAAGAAAAGGTTTTGCAGCTGAGGCTGGTCAGCCTCTCCTGCCCTCCACAGCTAGACAGAATGTGGTTTGTAAAGTGCTGTCATGTCTACTTACTTTTCTTTGTCATAGCAACCTAACATCATTGTAGACTGGGTGGTTCTTATGAATCTTTTACAGAGGAGAACCTTCAGCTTCTGATAAAGTGATTGCTAAATGTTACACGGTGGTAAGTGACAGGAGAAGGACTTGTAGCCAGATTGTCTGACTCCCAAATTAGGGAGTCACAGGCAATTGGCTGTCCAGCCACTCCTTTCAAGCAACACAATCGTGTGTTTGAAATAAAAGAAAGAAATGGCTATTTCCCTTCAGGGGATGGCTCTGAGATGTTCGAGGAAAAGCAGGGGTTTTCAGGAGAAGTGAACAGTGGACACAGAGGAATTTATCACAGTGGGCAATTAGTTACTGTTGGTGGGTGGGTTGGTTTTGACAAGGGTGGATTGGAATGGTATCGACAGCTCTGAAATCAGTACTCCACATTCTTCTGTTGTTGTTTTGATAGCAACTTCAATCCGATCAGAGCTAAAGCATCCTTTTGGGAAAAGGAGTTCAGCCTAGATATCAGTGCATTCAAAAGAAGTGACAAGAAACCAAAGCCTTGGAACTGAGCAAATAAACCATATGAGCATTTGTATGAAGATTAAAGCAATAGAAATGTCCTCCTCCTCATCCTGCTTCATTTTAGAGTATAAGAGGCTGCTTGTCAATGTTTCTAAGCTTTGTGGTGGGAGGTGTAAAATCAATGTACAGACAGCTAGAAATTCTGAATAGGACAGAATAAAAGAACGCATCATGATGAACATGTTGACGGGAAGATGTATCAGACAATATAGTACATCTTTTTTGTGTGCTTATATTTTCTGTTCCTTTAGCTCAAGAGTTGGCAGAATCTATTTTGTCTTAAAATATGTAACATGCAATCACATCTTTCCACTTACTGTGCTGTGCGAAATATCCCAGGTGACGGACTCACCAGCTATTCAAATTAATACTGAATTTGTCCACTGAGTAAAACTCCTCAATTTGTGGATCATTCTCTTCTCACATTCCTCATATGAAGAGGTCACTTCGGTCAGGTGGTCAAAGGTCTTAACATTTTCAGGTTAAGTTTGACCCTGAGGAATTAAGAATCATAATATTAGAAATTAGTCACATTTCCCCCCTTGAAATATAAATTCAAATGTTTCCCCTGATAGCTGAGCTTGACTTGGGAAGGAACGCTCCAGGGTGACTGTTTACTAGGAATTATTTGCTTTTCGAGATTATAATGTCCTTCAGGCCATTCCCACCTTTTACTGGATCTTTATGTTTCATACTGTGACCAGCCCTGTGCCTGCACACAGTAGATAACAAAAGTAAGTGTCGGACATGACCTTCATCATCATTTCATCCAAATCCTTCATTTTGGAGGAATAAGCGCCCCAAATGGTGCCTTTATTAAGAAGAGCTCGTTTGGTGAGGAGCTAAGTCTAAACTCCAGGTTTCCTGTCTCAGGAGCTCCTGTCCAATGCTCCTTTTGCCAAGATAATAAATACCTGTTATCTGAACGAAGCACGAAAGCTGCCTTTGCAAAGGTCACAAGTGACCTTCAAATTGCCAAATCCAGTGGCCTCATTTCTAGGAAACACATAAAAAAGATGTCCCTGACTGAGTCCTTTCAACTTCCGGATTTCTGATCAGTAAAACCACCTATCACATCCTTGGCTGCTTTCTCTTTGACCAGTGGACAGCTGTCTCCAAGGCCAATGCTTTTACCTGGGTACAACCTCACCCCTTCCAGCTTGTTTAAAAACTTTTTTAAGTGCACACTCACATCTGCTGCTCCCGATATCTGCATCTTTAGACGCTCACTCTGGACCAGCTATTTACCTGTCCTCCCAGTCACATCCACCTCCCTGCTCCGTGCCCTTTCCCTGTCACTCCCCTTGTACTTCTCTTGCTGACTTTGATAGTTTTCAGACTTTACTCCACTTGTTCAGAGGCAATTTGACATTACTGACCTGTTGTGGACAATTATCGTCTGTTTTGGAGCCCAACACCAGGATCTATTTCCTTCAGGGAATTGCTCACCTTATAAGGAGAGGTCTGTCTCCCAAGTGCCAAATACCTGCTCTTTCTGCGGCTCTATTTTGCCGCCTCCTCTCCTGCCATGTAGCTAATTCCACAAAGATCTGTTTCTAGCCCACTTGTCTCTCTATCTCAGTGCTGCTCAGTCTTTTTTTATATCATGGCAAATGCAGAAAACATGATAATATGGCACTGAGGGTAAACTGCAAGGGAGTTGCGGGTAGCATATGGGAGGTTCGGTGGAAAACATCTTGTTATTTTTTTTAGTATTGTATCAAACATTCTTAGGCAAAATAGGTTGAATTAATTGGGGTTAAACATGTCAACAATTCTGATTTATTGTGTCTTAGATTCATTGTGCCCCTGGGTTACAGAATGAACAATTCTTTATCCTGGGATAATGCAGACAAATTGCACCAGAAAGAAGCAAACTGGATTTGATTCCATTCTGAATACACAGACATTGGCTGGGATTGGTTGATCAAATATTGTATCTCTATGCTAGGTACTGAGCAGAATATTGAATGAGGTATAATCTTTGCCGTTTAATACATTGATTAAACTCTATTATTTCTTTCTATCTGGCCAATCCTGAAGCAAACCAAAATATTCCTCATTGGAAAAATTACTTGTGGTACTTGAGGATACACTCAAATATTTTATGTGGTAGGTTGAAAAATGGCCTCCAAAAGAGATCCATGTCTTAATCCCCAGAACCCGTGAATGTTAATTTATTTGGGAAAAGGGTTTTTGTAGATATTGTTAAGTTAAGGGTCTTGGGATGAGGTGGTAATCCTGGATTATCCAAGAGGGCCCTAAATGCAATCATATGTATGTGGGTCATTAGGAAAGTTGTGAGATACACAAAAATCAAGAAACATAAAATCTGCACAGATGAAAACACATGAGCCCTCCCAGCAACACAGAGGAGCCAAGCAGGTTGAAACTTACATGGGCGAATCAGGAGGATGCTGTTGACTGTGATTCTTGGAAGTGAAATAAAGGACCATAACATAGCATGTCTTAAAACTTTCATAGAGACTCACATATCTTTATACACATAAAAGAGGAGGCAGAGGGCAATTACGTACAGACGAAGGCAGAACAAGGGACATAAAAATGGAAGCAGAGATTGGGCTTGAGCGATGCAGCCCTGAGTCAAGGAATGCTGGCTGCCATGACAGGCTGGAAGAGGCAAGGGAGGATTCTTCCCTGGAGACTCTAGAGGCACCAAGGCTCTGCCGACACTTCGATTTCAGAGTTTTGGCCTCCAAAACTGTGAGAAAATAAATTTCTGTTGTTTTAAGCCACCACATTTGTGGTAATTTGTTATAGCAGCCCCAGGAAATGAATATAGATGTTCTTAGACTTATTTTTTTTTTTACTATTGGTTGGTTATAACTTCATTAAGTCAAGACAATTTCAAGGCTAAGTTTCACAGCTGTTTTATTCAAACTGATTCCATGACTAACCAAAACTATGAGGTAGATGGTACAGTCCTAAAGGGCACAGTCTCCTTTCTACAAAACAATATGACTCTATAGGTACCTAGTGCCTTCATCCTTGGGTGACTATGTGTATATATAGGGGAGCAGTGTCAAATGCAATTTTTATATAATATAAAGCATTGTATTACATAAAGCCAAACCCAACAGAATTTTACAAGAACAGTCTTGTCTTAGACTCTAGCTCTCAATTTTTTGGGCTAGAGAAGATCGTGTTCTTTTTGAGAAGCATGTAGGTGGTCACATCAAATAGATGGTTACTTTCTCCACACCTAAGTCCAGCCCTGATTTGATGACCCCTAACTTAACTAAGAATAACTGTGTGGCTGGCTGCCACAACAGGCAGGAAGAGGCAAGGGAGGATTCTTCCCTTCTTACACACTTCTTTTTTTTTTTAAATTTCAGACTAATGTGAGCATACAGTGAGGTTATGTTTGCACTTGTTAGACAGAGTTCCCATTGTAATTGTTTCCTGCACCCAGAAGATGTGCCATATACTCCCAGTTAAGTGAGAGCACATTAATCCCCTCCTTCCTTACCCTTTCCCCTTCCTTCTCCCTCCACCCAACTTGAATTGAATCAAGTTTTTCTCTTATGTGAATGTGTATTAGATTGTCTAGACTAATAGTAAGTTACTATTCCTGGTAAGTTAGGGTGTCTTAGATTCAAGTTTGGGATGATATTACATTAAAGAGGGACACAAAAGCAACTGCACGAACGAGTGAAAAGTACACCTCTTCGTTTGTGATTTCAGAAAGTTATTGCAGTTCTTTTTCCTTGCCTTTTACTAATTTGAAGTTTCAGTGCACAGTGTTTCAATTGTACTTGAACAGAGGACCAGGAAAAATCATCTGTGGTTTGTATTGGTGTTGGCAGCCCTGCTGGGTCACAGCGCAGGCCTTTCCTGTTGGCCTGTATCCTGGGTGGAGTGACATAATGGAGCCTGGGGGACTTGGAGGCTTCTTGTAGGCATGGAGTCAGGGACTGGTGGCAATATCAGTTCATTTGCATAAATCAATTTCTGGGGTCCTAAATCCTGAACCCTGAATGCTCATCCAAACCTGTAGCCATAGCCATACATCTACAACTCTACCATGGACTTATATTTCTTTGGAATCATTGTTTTTCTTGCCTCTTAAAAAACATTTCTATAATACTGAAAAAAAAATCAGCTTCTTACTAATGATAGTACTCTTGTGTTAAGAAAGGGAATCTGGTAGCAATAGAAAATTGGATTCATAGAAGAATGAGTTACTAGTTGGAAAAAGAGTGTATATGTATAGGTTTTAAGCTCTGGGATATTTACGTGTCTAATGCAGTTAAAAATAAAAGTGACATTTTCTCTTTATGATAGATGGGTAGGGATTTGGGCCGTTCCTTGGTGACTTAATCAAGCTGCATAATATGTCACATGAAAAGCCAAGAGTTGGGTAGGGGACTGTTCTTTTTTTTTTTGAGACAGAGCCTGAAGCTGTCAACCTGGATAGAGTGCTGTGGCATCACAGCTCACAGTAACCTCCAATTCCTGGGCTTAAGTGAGTCTCTTGCCTCCGCCTCCCAAGTAGCTGGGACCAGAGGTGCCCGCCACAACGCCCGGCCATTTTTTGGTTGCAGCCGTCATTGTTGTTTAGTGCGCTCGGGCTGGATTTGAACCCGCCAGCTCAGGTGTACGTGGCTGGCGCCTTAGCCCGTTGAGCCATAGGCACCGAGCCAACTGTTTGTTCTTTAACATTCCATTGACATTAACCCCCTCTTCCTCATCCTTTGTTAGGAGAAAGACTTCATCCATCCTTCCATTCCTTCTAGAAACATTTCCATAGTGCCTGCCGTGCAGGGGGCCTATGAGGGACAGAAGTGAAGGGTCAGGAGAACTGTGCCATGGTACAAGCACAGGTGGCATGCGTAGGAGCCAAGCTAGGTCCGGGTGGGACAGCAGCCAGGCCAGGTGGGGTTGGGGGGCCCTTCAAAGGAGCTGAGAGAGCCCGTAAGTTCTGTGGTTTTAAAGAGGAGGAATTAAAGGACAGTCTCATGTTGAAGCAGGAACCAGATATAAACTAAAATCAGCATTTTGCGTTATAACTTTGAAATACCCTAAAGTATTTTCAACTGCTGACAGATTTTAATTAGAGAAGTTATATGAGAATTGATTTCCTTTTAAATTAGAGCTATCCTAAAAAGGGCTTTGGTGCTTTTTTTCTGACACAAATGAAGAGGGAAACATGTTCTCTCCCTAATGTGCTTTGCAAAAAAATGGTTCTGAAAAAGTTTAGAGAACTCTTTGTGTTAGACCCTCTTCTTGGAGAGGTTCAACACACACCAGCTTATTAAGGGAGACTGGGAAGTGGGCAGCAAACAAATCAACTTAATTTTCTTTAAGCTTTTCTATAAGTCTTTCAAAATTTTTAAGGGCAGATTTTGTTTTTCTAGTACAGGCAGTACCTATTCTATCCTTTATAATTCTAAAGGGATAAAATATGGAAACAATTGGCCAACATAACAGTCTTTGCTATAGAAAGGGAGTAAAAACTACGTACCCCAGGGAGAGAAAGCATAGTCAAACCTTGTGGAGATGTTGGGAGAAGGGCACTTGCTTTGATACTGAACGGCAACAAGACTTTTTCCTGGAATTAACTCTCATTTTCACTTATAACCCTTCCTCCTTACCCAATAAAGGTTACTATGAAGACTAAATAGCTGCAACCTAGGAGGGAAATGCCATTGTGTTCTTTCCTGCTGCCTGAGCCCTATGCTTATTTTTATGACTAAACTGGAAAACCCTATTGCTTGGGCAATCTGATGACAAGTCCCACCACTAGTGCTGCTAAAGTTGACGAGGATGTTGCTTTTCTACCCTATCCACTAGTGCTTTCTAATTAGACCATCACTTTTTATGATTTATTTAAAAACAAACAAAATGTTCCTAATTTCTTCAGGATCTAAATATGTGTATCATCTGTGTTTTATGACTGGTTTTCCTTCTGTTCTTACACACTTCTTTTCTTTTCTTTTTTCTTTAATTTCAGACTAATGTGAGGGTACAGTAAGGTTACGTTTGCATTTGTTAGACGGAGTTCCTATTGTAATTGTGTCCCGCACCCAGGAGATGTGCCATATACTCCCACACTGTGCCCATTTGGTGAGGGCACATTCATCCCCCTCCTTCCTTACCCTTTCCCCTTCCTTCTTCTCCCTCCCCCCAACTTGAATTGAATCGAGCTTTTCTTATGTGGGTATGTATTAGATTGTCTACTGGGTTCATATCAATATTGCGTCCATTGGATACTTGCTTTTCTATTCTTGTGATACTTTACAAGAATATGTTTCAACTCCATCCAGGTTAATTCAAAAGATGTGAGGGCGCCATCTTTTTTGTGGCAGGATAGTGTTCCATGGTATACATACCCTACAGCTTGCTAATCCATTCCTGAGTTGACGGGCATTTAGGTTGTTTCCACATCGTGGCGATTGTAAATTGAGCTGTGATAAACAATCTAGTGGAAATGTCTTTATGATAAAATGATTTCATTTCTTCTGGGTAGATGCCTAGTAATGGGATTGCAGGGTCAAATGGGAGATCTAAGTTGAGTTCTTTGAGGATTCTCCATACTTCTTTTCAAAGAGGCTATATTTAGTTTGTAGTCCCACCAGCAGTGTAAAAGTGTTCCCTTCTCCCCACATCTGCATCAGAATCTGCATCTTTGTGACTTTGTGATCAGGGCTAATTTCACTGGGGTTAGGTGATATCTCAGGGTGCTTTTTTTTTTTTTTTTTTTTTGTAGAGACAGAGTCTCACTCTATCACCCTCGGTAGAGTGCCGTAGAGTCACAGCTCACAGCAACCTCCAGCTCTTGGGCTTAGGCGATTCTCTCACCTCAGCCTCCCGAGTAGGTGGGACTACAGGTGCCCGCCACAACGCCCGGCTATTTTTTGATGCAGTTCGGCTGGGGCTGGGTTTGAACCTGCAGCCCTCGGTATATGGGGCCGACACCCTACTTGCTGGTGCTTTTGATTTTCATTTCTCTGATGATTGGGGATGATGAGCAATTTTTTGTATGTTTTTTAAGCCCTTCATCTGTCTTCTTCAGAGTAAGTTCTGTTCACGTCTCTTGCCCAGTGATAGATGGGATTGTTTGCTCTTTTTCTGTTGATTAATTTAAGTTCTCCATAAGTTCTAGCTATTAACACTTTGTCCTTCTTACACACTTCTGAATAGAAATGGAAACTTCCATTTTATTTTTTCTAGTAAAAATTGTTTAGTCTTTTTAGTAAGCCTTGGAATGTAACTGCATCTGTTCCCCGAGACATATGTAATGGGGAAACAGATTCCTAATTACGTGGCATATTATTTTCAGTTTGGTATTTAGCAGCACATCTCCTTTAAGATCAATAATATGATATGTGTTTGCTGTAGAAAAAAGATCGGGCTTTTGTTGACTTTTGGGATTTTATTCAGAGCTTTGGTATTGAAAGATGAAATTGAAAGAGGTCCAGAGAACCTTAACTCAAAAGAAATGAAGTTTGTGAAACTTGGTAGGTGCCAGAACATATAAGGATGGTTCTTCCTGGATCTCTCTCATCCCCCTTCCTCTTTCAAAATCTGCTCCCACTTTTATTTACTCTTTGTTCTCTTCCTTTCTTCCCAGTGGGCTGAAGAAAGCCAGGCATTCATCCTTCCCTTTGCTGTTTCTTCTCTCAGCTGCTGGGAAGCTGGCATAACGATGTCGTGGACATTGTGTTCTTTTTTTTTTTGAGACAGAGCCTCAAGCCGTCACCCTGGATAGAGTGCCGTGGCATCACAGCTCACAGCAACCTCCAATTCCTGGGCTCAAGCGAGTCTCCTGCCTCCGCCTCCCAAGTAGCTGGGACTACAGGCACCCGCCATGACACCCGGCCATTTTTTGGTTGCAGCCGTCATTGTTGTTTGGCGGGCCCAGGCTGGATTCGAACCCACCAGCTCAGGAGTACTGGTGGGTTAGCCCGTTGAGCCACAGGCACCAAGTAAGACATTGTGTTCTTAAGACCTAGAG
>CAUYRH010092643.1:0-18113 GCA_963574655.1 Perodicticus potto | reverse complement strand
TCACAGCTCACAGCAACCTCCAATTCCTGGGCTCAAGCGAGTCTCCTGCCTCCGCCTCCCAAGTAGCTGGGACTACAGGCACCCACCACAATGCCTGGCCATTTTTTGGTTGCAGCCATCATTGTTGTTTGGCGGGCCCAGGCTGGATTCGAACCCGCCAGCTCAGGTGTACGTGGCTGGCGCCTTAGCCCATTGAGCCACCGGCGCCGAGCCTCCTTATGTTCTTAATGTGTTGCATGTCACAGGAGATTGGAATGACTGAGTACAGTTTGCTGCTGGCGTTTTTCAGGGCCAATGCAGCAAAGGAATAGCTAGTAATAGTATTAAGGGTGATAGGGAGGGACAAATTTGAGTAATGGACTATGGGGCCCAGCATAAATTCAGGAGAAAAAAAGGAGCCAAAAGTGGACGAATATATTGAGACAAAATAATTGGAAAGAACCTAAAAGAACTAATGGAGTTGAAAAAAGGCTCTAGAGTCAGAGACACAGAAAGCAGGAAACAGTAAGAGTACAAATGGACTATACACAAATTTAAGAGTAGTCTGAGTATTCCAATATTGCAAATGTTTTTCAGCATCTATGGGCAACCATTATGAATACTGTGCTAATTTGTGAGTGTCTCCAGAACCACAAATTGAAATGTGAAAGATTATGAAGCACTGGTTTGGGAGATTATATTTGGGTGGTGATAAAATTTAGAAAAGGCTAAAAGTGTTTGGTAATGTTTGGTAAAACTGTTGCTTGTCATAACTCAGAAGGTAGATAATATATCAAATTAACTTGTAAACCTAGAGGGGTAAAGTTAGAAAATAGAATGTAAGTAACATCTTAGTTGCTGCTGGCTGTATCAGGCGTGTTATGAGTTAAATTGTGCCCCCCTCCCTGTCCCTGCCACCTTCTCAAAAGAGATATATTGGCATTCTAACCCCAGTACACCAGAATTGAAGAAAACTGGTAATTGATATTAAATGGGGTCCTGATGTAACTGGTATCATTATAAAAAGGGGAAATTGGGACACAGAGACATGCAAACATGGAGAATGTCATGTGAAGATGAGAGCAGAGATAGGGGGATTCGCCTATAAGTCAAGGCATGCCAGAGATTTTTAGCAAACCACCAAAAAATTTGGAAAGAGATATGGAACTGGTTTTCTCTGACAGCCCACTTCTGGTTTTCAGAAATGTGAAACAATAAATTTTTGTTGTTTAAGCTACCACTAAGGTATTAAAAGAAAGAGCTGTGTTAAAGAATTAACCAATACACAAACAGGGATAAAAGAATTTGGGGATTTACAAGGTTAGAGAAAGCAACCCGTTTCAATTCCGTAATGTAAAATATACGACTGAGCAACAAATCCTGATTACAACTTCTTCTTGAGGAAAAGATCAAATCATGGGGATGGCCATCACATTCATGGTGAAATTTTCTGAATACATTAAGCTGTCCCAATGCAAGATTGTGATACCTAATAAATCTTTTCAGTTGTGTGCAGTGGCTTACAGAAGAGAAATTTAGATTATGGCTCTCCATCATTAGAATGGTAGAATAGTTCAAAGAATGCTTTGCTCTACTTAAATCCATAATCTAGACTTGAAAGACGGTCATCAAAACCTTCAACAAATGGGTAATTTAAGAAATGATAACAACAAACAGTGTAAGCTTCAAAGGAGATGCTTTTACCAAAGAAGTTACAATACAATGATTACAAAACAAGCTCCTCTACTGAACCCAGATCCCCTAGACTAGTAGCTGCTCAACATATATTTGCTAATTACAAGAATAAACAAAAAGGAAATCTAAAAGAAAATTGATTTTTTTTCTGCTTTCCTCTCCTGGTTCCATCAGGGAGAATAAGAAGCCCACTTAAGTATTCCCAAAAAGAGTTGAATTTCAATGACAGAAGGCGAAGGGAGATTTTAGAAATTTATGTAACACTGTACAGGGGCTCCTTGGCCCTAGCCGCTCATAGATATTACTGCCATTAATTTATCATTGCCTCCCTAGCTTACTTCTCCCAAAACTAGTCCCTCTTTTGAAATAAACTTAATAAGGGTTGATAATTGCAGCCCTTATTTTTCAGCAGATAATCTTAATTCTCTTTCTTTACTGAAAGGATTAAAACCATCCAACAAAAGCATTCTAATTGAATCTTCTTATCTCAGCCCCTAATTTGTGAAAAAGACAGGGACTTTCCCTAGTATCCCTACCTCATATGAGAACATGGTCTCATCTTTAAAGGAAGAGTATCTGGGCTGCTGTTTCTCTGCAAAAAAAGGACATTTCTGCTCCTTATATTGATGTAATTAACACTTTGGTTCTGTTGTCTTCTGCCTTGCTCCTCCCACTCTCTGGTCCTTCAGACCAAGAACTCTTTTTCAAGATCCTGAAGAAAATATTTCCAGAAGTAAAAAAGTTCCAATTTTATGGCTGTGGCTGCTGTATTAAAGGCATCAAAGTCCCTGTGAACGACCATTATATACCACATAGGAAAGAAAATAAAGGTATTAAAATTTAGTGAAAATCATTCCTCAGACTGGGCCACAGCTGGAATTGCATCTCATGGTTCTTGATCTTTACCTACTCTGTTTACAAATACCCTGCTTCACATTTATTTTCTTCATGTGCACCTTTATAGCCACAAGTGTTTAAAAAATATTTTCTCTAATATGTATCTTCATGTTCACTATCATATATTAACCCAGATGTCACCTGATAACATCTGGTCCATGGATAGCTAGGTGAAATGGTTTTAAGCCTCCAATTCTAGTCTGCAGAAACCTAAAGCTCTCCACAAGAATTCTCAAGACTTATGTTCGTATGATCTGCTCAGTTCTACATTATGGTAATCCAGAAGTAAAACTCAGCCTTTTCATTAGTTCCTATAGATAAGCTTCCAGTCACACAAAACATAGGTTTTATGAATATATGGGAATCACAGAAAAACATTTTAAAACTCTATGCCAATCATCCCTCTTTCCCTAGAGCCCTTTTTGGCCCTCTACCATTAGGGAGTCCCAACATCATCATGTCTTTTTATAAACTCCCCTCTATTCTTCCTCCCTCCCTCTCCAGAAAACCCAGCCATTGGGGCTTCACTTTCAATTACCAAGGCATTTTTTTTCTAGACACTTACTATTTTTTCCATAATGGGAATTTTGATGAAAGGTGTTAAGTTTGGAGTAGATTAAAATCCATGTTAATGTCTAAAGATAATTTTGTAATTGATTCTAGTATTGCCTTTGTTTTTTGAATGAGGAAACTGAGGCTCAGACATCTTAAGTGCCTTACTTAACTTTAGCTCTTAGAACAGTGTTTATACAGATCTGATTCAGAATCACATGGGTGGTTTTTGTTTTTGTTCTTCTAGTGCTAAGTTTAGGGCTGCATCTTTGATCTTCTGAACCAGGATCTACTGAACAAACTCCACAAATAAATTTTAGGCCCACAAAACCACGGCCTTAGACATAATTCAGGGACTAGGGGGGGAAAATACTAAAAGATATTACAAATTTAATTTAGATTCAAGCTATAAGAATGACAGCTTGGATTCAAACAGCACCTGAAAAGACTCTGAACAACTTTGAAACAAGACAAAATAAATACTAGTGTTATTTTGGTGGAAAGAACACCAGACTAGGAGTCAAGGCTAATTGTGTGACCTTGAGCAAGTTACTTAACAATCTCTGGACCTCAGGTTCCTAGGGAATAATACTACTTTCCCTACTTAACTCCAAGGACTATTTGAAGGATAAAATGAGATCATGTATGTGAAAACACTTGTGGGAGGAGGGGAAAATAAATAACTCTCTATAACTGCTAGGTATTATTTCAAAGTCCTGTTTGGGCCTGGAAAATATCAATCTTCTGCATGTTACCAGTGTGCTAGTAAAGCAGCCTGTGGAGTTTTTCAAGAAGCCCGCAGGATCCAAGTTAGGCAGCTCATTGCTCAGGCTGAGTAGCCAGAGAGGGGAACACTTGATTCAGAGCAGCATCTGTTTGTTATTAAGGTTTCAGAGGCATGTGTCTGAACTGAAGGCAATGCTACAGAATTGGTCATAGCAGCAGTCCCAATTGTAAAACACATTTCATCTTTAAAGCAGATATGAAAGGTAAATATGAAAGCATTATTCTATAGTGATACTTGTTTAACATGCCCCCAAATACACACAGCACACACAAAGGGAAACAGCAGGCAGAGGCTTACGTGAAAGACAGAGATCCCCAAGCAACAATCACCACCACCAACCTCAGAAGAGCTCACTTGTACTCTGTTAATTGAAAAACACATTTGCAGAGTATGTCTCCTTGGCATTCACCCCTTGACATGTTCTGCCTTCAGAATTCAAGTTTGGTCAATTTGGATCCTTGGGGGGGTGGGGGAACAGAACAAAACAAAATCCCTTATCCACAATGTGCTATCAATTCTGTGTCAAAAGTATATTTATTATAGCTCAGAAGACATAATGGACCTTGAACAAAGATTAAACACTGTGGCCATCATGGAGAAGAGTGATCCCAGGACTTCCAGGTGCGCCAGAAGAGTGAGAAGCTCTGAGAGTGGTTAGGGGGTGGAGGTAGGATGAGAGCTAAAGGTTTTTATTTGGGTTATTTTGTGAAAGTGTGCATTTATATCAATAAAAGGGAATGTATGAGGTGCTCAAGTTGAACTTAAGAGTGAAAGCCTAGAAAGAAGTGTGTTTAAAAATACTACGTGTAGGCTTGGCGCCCGTAGCACAGTGGTTATAGCACCAGCCACATACTCCAAAGGTAGCAGCAGGTTCCAACCTGGCCCGGGCCAGCTAAACAACAGCTATACAACTGTAACCAAAAAAAAAAAAAAAAATAGCTGGGCGTTGTGGTGGGTGCCTGTAGTCCCAGCTACTTGAGAGGCTAAGGCAAGAGAATCGCTTAAGCCCAAAAGTTGGAAGTTGCTGTGCTGTGACGCCACAGCACTCTACTGAGGGCGATATAGTGAGACTCTGTCTCAAAAAAAAAAAAAATACTATGTGTAAAGAAAAAGGCTAAGCTAGAAGTTTAAGATAAGGTCTTAATTTACTGATAAAACTACAAATTTCAGTTGAAAGTACATGAATACAAAACATGATGTCCCATACCAGGAGAAAATCCTCATTTTTATGAAAGTATCTTCAGAAGATACTCCGAAAATCACCAACTCAAATGGCCTGGCTGGTTTTAGTTCCATCCTTCTAGAACAGTGATTCTCAACCTTCCTAATGCTGTGACCCTTTAATACAGTTCCTCATGTTGTGGTGACCCCCAACCATAAAATTATTTTCGTTGCTACTTCATAACTGTAATTTTGCTACTTTTATGAATTGTAATATAAATATCTGATATGCAGGATGTATTTAGGCAACCTCCGTGAAAGGGTCATTAGACCCCCAAAGGGATTGCAACCCACAGGTTGAGATACACTGTTCTAGAAGCAAAAGCAGCAACAGTTGTGCCACACCCAAACCAAATGACCGAAAAGAGAAAATAGAGGCAAAAGTTACTGTATGATAGTGGATCAAAGGACAATCTGAGTACAAGAAAGCTGCTCTAGAGACCAGTCACTGAGGCCAAAGGAGAAAGGGAGTAGATGAACTATAGCCACTTTAAATTTAACCATAAATTACCCAAATCCATCTTAAGGAATCTACTTCTTTAGGGCATCCAACAGCCTAAGAATATAAAATTATGGGATGAAGTTGAAAAGATCCCTTAACTAGAAGTAAAAAGACCAGGATTCTACTCCCAGTTGTGTCCATTCCTAGCTGAGGTGGGATTTCAGGTGGGGCATATATTCTGTCTATGTACCTTCTAAAAACTTGCAGCAGCAGGACAGTTAGTAGAGATAAAAAGAAATAGAAAGATGATCTCCAAGGTACATTCCAGCTATAATAGTCTGTGATTCCAGCTCGCATATACAATAATTGAGGAAGTCTGGAATTCTATATATCAAAACATTATTGGAGACTACCTCGAGGGAATGGGATTAGTACAGACGTAGAGAGATAACTGGAAAGAAAACAATAGAAGAACACTTTCAATGAGGGAAAATACAAAGGTAGAAGGGATTTTTAAATGAAATATTAAGCAAGAAAAGCTCCAGTTAGCAAATATAAGAATAGATAAAGTCTAGGAGGCTAGATACCAAGACATTACCTATAGGCAAAAAAAACATGAAGCAAAAAGAGTGAAGGGACTTGGGAGAACCAATGGTGTGATTATTTCATTTCCCCTTTTTCTCCAGTTCCTGCTGGAAAAGCTCATTGTAGAGCCACTGGAGGCCACTCAATTCCATCTAATTCCTCTTTGGCCTCTAAGGACCAACCCTCCAGGCCCAATGATAGGGTAAGGAGGTGTGGAAGTGGGGCTGCTTGGGAGCCTGTTCTGCAGCTACGTGTGCAATACACCATCTGGTTTTCTGGCATGATGTGAAGAAAGCTGAGCTTGTCTTTCATCCCACACAGATCATGCTAATTTCCCTGAAGATTTCAGCATCATCACTGTGGCTTCTTATTTCACCCTGGCTCTCCTCTTTGTCAACATCATCAGCTTCAGGGTCTACAAGTCTGTCACCCAAGCTGTACAGAGGTCAAAAGAAGGCCATGCAATCAAACCCTATTTTCAGAAGTTCTCCATAATTATAAGAATAACCCCTTTAACAGGACCCCCAAATTCATCATTTATCTGTTTCTGGTGGAAGATCTGGCCATCTTCATGAGGCTGATGATCCTTGTTCATGAAACTGCCCGCTGGTCTTTGCTGAACTGTGTAAATTTTCAGCATTCCAATGAAAAGCATAATACCCAGGTTGATTACTATGTTATGTCACCAGGAATCAGAACAAGCCAATTGCTGAAGGTCTCAAACAAAACTCTCTGGCATTCTAAAGAAACAAGCAGACTTAAACACATGGAATCAACAATTAGATGGCTACTAAAACACCACTGAAGAGTTATAACATTGCATTTGTACTGTGAAGGAATATGTCAGACAATCACTTCTAAACCTTTAAAATTTGTTGTCTTCTTACCTTCTTTCTTTATACACTCAGTAGTAAGCTCCAGAATGTGTTAGACTGAAAAGGAATTGATAGTATAGAAACCAAAAGAATAAGAAAATATTCAAATTAAGAGAATAAGCCAGAACCTGTAAAGGTAGTGGAGCTTTTGCATACAGTTTGAAAAGCAAAGGGTGAAGATAAATACAGAAATGGAAGATAAAACACTCTTCTCTAGCTCTCTATCTAATGCTCAAGTATTGGTCTTAAACCAATTTTCCATAATAGTTTTATCCTTACTTTTAAGTTAAGGAATTAGGATTACTCTACAAAACATTATTTGGGGTTAGCAGTAGGATAATGGCTATCTAGTTAACTTACGCATAATCTTTCATGTGGATTATTTTTATTTTCTTCTAACTTTATCTTGTCCTCTAACACAAACGGTACTCCTATTATCATCTCTTTTTTTTTCCACTTCATTGGTCAAAGTAACTTTCAATTCTATTTATAACTTGTATGTATAACTTCTATTTATAACTTCACTGATAATCACTGAATCCTAAAATACTATTTGATACTGAGACTGGAAATAGAAAATGGAGTCACTGAGGAGACCACCAGTCCTTTTCCTGCTTTTTCTTAGGAAATAAAATGCCTTATCGTTTGGGAAGGAGGTTTCTGTTTTATTTCCTCTGGACACGAGTTCTGAGCTTGAATTTGAGAAAAGTGCTTTCTACCTTCTTCCCTACCCACCTCATTCCAAGTTTAACAGACAAGGCTATGATTTTATTATAAAATTAAATGTTTGTAATTTCTACAAATATAATACTAGTGGTTGTCCCTGGGTAAGTGGACATTCACTAGAAGTTATTAGTATGAGTACATATTAAAAATAATTATGGTAGATGATTTCATAATTTGGAAAACTGCCTAAATCTAATTAATACAGAAGAATTTGAGTGTAACATCTCTGACAAAGGAAAAAAGACATAAAAGTGAGACTTCAGCTCTGTCTGCTATACTTTAAAAACACTTAAAAATTGGTTTAAATGCTATCCCCGTGAACTACCAGGAGAGAAGGTTTATATTGGCCCAATTTTTGCCCCTTGGTCACCAAAAATCACTTCATGGAGTCGATGCTTCAGTTAGTCTCTGTGGTAACTGAGTAATCTCTCAACAACATAGATCTCTAGAGATTTTATGATACAAAAAATATACCATAGAAAGATATAGAAAGATGGTAGAGTAAGTTTAATATAGTAAGTAAATATATTCACAAACTTTTGAGCTGATGATGCTCCTAAATTGAGTTTGAAACTTTATTACCTTGGAAAAGCAAAGAGTGAGGATAAGTAACAAAGACAAGGTCAGCTTTCTGGGCCACACTAACATTAATTGTGAGTCAATATCCATATCATATGTATATTGTTGGTTAAAAGGAGATGTAACATAAAAATATTAAACCCTAAGTTGATTAAGTCTAGAACATTAAAAATTAAATGTTCTGATAACACTTAAAGGAAAAATATCACGAAGTCCATATAACAGAACACTGTCCTTATCTAACTTTGTTTTCCTTTGTACAGAGACACAGAACCCACAGAGGCAGAAACGAATGGCTTTTGTATAATCCTGGCCTTCTCCTAGAGCCTAATTATTTGTTCTCAGAAACTCAAACCACTTCACTATACCCAAGCAGGCCAGAAAGTTTTCAGGTAGAGCTGAGCCAAAGAGTCTGGTTTGGTTATAGGAGCCAAAACATGAGTCGACCCATTTAAGCTGACTAGACACATAGGCAAAAGAAAATACATAAATTTATATACGTGTGTGTGTACATGTTGGTCTGTGTAGTGTTTATGTGTATGGTCCCAGGGGCTGACAAGGAGTACTGACAGTATTTTCACTGGCTTGTCTTTTCCTTGGCCCATCTGTACTGTTGGAGGCAGAGCAGCAGTGCTAGATCCTGACTGACTTTAATTTGCCTACCTCACTTCTTGACAAGGAGGAATAGAAATTGCAGTGCTCTTTGTTATTTCTGCAGCTGATACAACTCTGAGAGGTTCCCTACTCCTACTTAAAGCATCCTTCTTTTAAACTCAAATGTTTCCAAGATTCTATATGGTATTTGAGGTGAAGAGCAAGTTATTATTCACTTACTCAATGAATGCTTGACCTTCCTAACATTTAAGTTGAACTGTGCTAGGTTACATTTCTCTGTGCTAGAGAAAAAAGCAAATAAAAAATAAAAGGTTTGGGTGGTGCCTGTGGCTCAGTGAGTAGGGTGCTGGTCCCATATACCAAGGGTGGTGAGTTCAAACCCAGCCCTGGCCAAACTGCAACAACAACAACAAAAAATGAATAAATAAATAAAAATAAATAAACTTAATTTAAAAATAAATAAATAAATAAAAATAAATAAAAGGTTTTAGATTCTAACTGTAGGATAAAAAAATGTTCAGGGGCTCGGCGCCTGTGGCTCAATGGGCTAAGGTGCCAGCCACGTACACCTGAGCTGGCGGGTTCGAATACAGCCTGGGCCTGCCAAACAACAATGACGGCTGCAACCAAAAAATGGCCGGGCGTTGTGGTGGGCACCTATAGTCCCAGTTACTTGGGAGGCAGAGGCAGGAGACTCCCTTGAGCCCAGGAATTGAAGGTTGCTGTGAGCTGTGATGCCATGGCACTCTACCCAGGGTGACAGCTTGAGGCTCTGTCTCAAAAAAAAAAAAATGTTCAGGATGTAATGTTCCCTATATACATCTCTTTCTCTGTCAATAAATGTAGGCATAGGTGTACATGTCTACATATATAGACAGAGATATATAACTATTATTGACATGTAAGCATTTTCCTGCTATGTCCTATATAGAAGTATTTGCACATGCAGGTCTAGACCTAGACAAAATAGTAAAGTGAGTGGCCTCCACCTTCATGGCTTCCCTATGTTCCTATAGCTTTTCTATCCCTTCAGGGTACATTTCACTCATGACGTGTCCTCCACTGTGCCCCTTCACTCAACAATCCTCTCTGGACCTTGAAAATTCCATGTCCCCCCAATTGTATTTGCCTAAGTGTGCAGCTCTTTGGAGATGGCTATTCAGATACATTAATTTTGCTAAATCTTATGAAGTGCTGTCACAGCAGGCTGCATGGTGTGCTGGCTGCATTGGTTCTGGATTTAGTTAGACAATTGTTATGGAATCCTAGTTCAAACACTTACCAGTTCTGCGATCTTGGACAGCTTACTTAACTTCTTCATGTCTCAGTTTCTTTTAGGTCAGACTGGGGAAAGGAGGATGGTGGATGATTATTATATTTCACCTAATCTCTGATGCTTTCTTATTGTCAGATTCGCTGTGATTTTACATATTATTAAGAAAGAAATTAAAGTTCTCTAGTATGTTTGTAAGATGCTGTTGATTGTAAAATACATCCAATTTCAGAGTGTTTAAATTTCAAAAAATGTACATCTTAAAAGTGATTAAATAGTACCAACCTCAGAAATACTATACAATGTTATTATATCTATTACATGTAAGTATGATATTATAGGCATTAACTAAGATAACCATGTCAAGTACAGTGCCAGGAACAAAGCACTTAATGTTAGCTAATATCCATAATATTATAGTAATTTTGTTTAATATGTTAGCATCATTATAATGTTACTCCTACGAGACTATAGATTTCATCTTAACAAAAGTTTCTTTAAACATAATGCTTTAACATAAAAACAGACACCAAGGGCAGAGGAATAGAAGCTTAGAGGCAATAGAAACATAATTTAAGGTGGGTTAGACTTTTCAGTACCCTTTGGGAAGATTGTTCCAACTTAAGAATCTAGTGATGCAAATCTGGGATAAGAAGTTTTGTCACAGTTCACACTTGCACTTGACTGTTTATTGCAGCTCAATTTATAATCGCCAAAATGTGGAAACAGCCCAAATGCCCACCAACCCAGGAATGGATTAACAAGTTGTGGTATATGTACACTATGGAATACTATTCAGCCATTAAAAAAAATGGAGAATTTACAGCTTTGTATTAACCTGGATGGAAGTGGAACACATTATTCTTAGTAAAGCATCACAAGAATGGAGAAGCATGAATCCCATGTACTCAATTTTGATATGAGGACAATTAATGATACAGTGGGGGTAAGGAAAGGGGAGAGCAGAGAGAGAAAGAATGAAGAAGGGATGGGGCAAGGAAGCGCAGAGAGAGGGAAGGAGCGGGGGGGGCGGGTCTTGGTGTATGCCACACGTTTTGGGGGCAAACCACGATTCTAAGAGGGACTTTACCTAACAAATGCAATCAGTGTAACCTGGTTTCTTGTACCCTCAATGAATCCCCAACAATCAAAAAATAAAATAAAAAGAAATTCTGTCACAGTTCAGACAGATTTTTCCCTGTTAAATAATCAAACTTTTCAATGGCTTTCATAATTAGTTGAAGACACAAAACATATACCAAGTTTATAAAAAAATATATACACACACGTATATAACTTTCCTGTCTTACTAGATTATGCTTTTTAATCTGAAAGTTTATTTTATGTATAATTTATTTCAGGTTGATTTCACCTACAACTATTTATCCTCAGGGTTCAAAGACAAAATAGGAAAGAACATCTTTTTACCACCAGAAATCATCATTATCTTTCAGGTGAGTGAATTACAAAATGTGAATATTTTAGCACATACTTTGAATGAGATAAATGCACTATCTTTAGAAATTTATCTACTCTTGTCACCTTTATGTTAATTTCAACCCAGAAAAATCTAAAGATGACACTTATCTAAGAGATGGATATGGTGTACACAACAAATGCAATACCCATCAATATTCTGTAAAGCATCATTCCTTTATCATCCTTCAGTTTAGTCTGCAGCTTGATAACTTGTTTATGTCAGCATGCCTCTCTGCTAAGTCGTACACTAAACTCTGTTGATGTGATTCTCTAATGACTAGACTTCCAGCACCACAGTTGACAATATGTTGCCACAATTGCCAAACTTCATAAAAGCTTTCATCTTTGTCTTGCCAAATATTTAGACTGAGTCTATTTATAACCAATCAACCATTTTCAAGGAGCCAGTCCTTTTTGTATGTCTTTCATGAACAATATGCTGTGGACTAAATTGGTTAATGAAATTGACTAAAACCCTTTATAGATACTTGCTAAATACAAGCTGATTAATTATTTTTGACTCAAGACCTGAGTTACTCTAATATCCACCTGCTCAGGAGGAATGTAGGAATGGCACTTACGAGAAGCAATTACTCTAATTTGCAACTCTGAGGCTGCAATAATCATACTTATCCTACATTGAGCACTCCCTTATACTGTACTACCCTTTTAACGTACTTATTTGGAATATCTGTTAACATTCTAGGACCTTATACTCCCTTATCCTGTACTACCCTTTTAATGTACTTATTTGAGTATTTGTTAATGTTCCAGGCCCTCCTATTAAATAATATACTTCCTTGAAGACAGAAATTGTGCCTTATTCATCTTTCTCTCCGTGATGCTTAATTTATGATAGGAAGCTTAGATTTTGTTAAATTAAATTATATATGTCTCCAGCCTTCTACAAATTGACTGGATTTAAAGAAAAACAACACATAAGTCTACACAAGTTCTTGACATGGAAGGTCTCTAAAGACTAGACAATGAATCTACGTTTAACCTTTTCCTGATTGAGAAGCCGAGGGGAAGGGAAAAGAACATACCCAATTAAGTAAAACTGTAACTGACAAAAAGCTTTCATTAACTGAAATAATTTTTTTCTTGATACCCAGTTATGAAGGGATTGAAAAACTTCTCTAAAAGAAAATTATAATGTATTTTCTAAGGCAAAGTTGCTCTATAAATGCAACTCAGAACAGTTCCCAGACCACTAGTCTTTCAAAGAGAAGGCTATGTTTTCAAGAAACTATGAAGCAGTCTTCTTCTTACTGGTAAGACTCAAACAATATCCTAAATTAGATAAATACCCTAGATAGGTAACACAGGGACCAAGGAACTTGAAGGAACTTTAGAGGTCATCTAATGATTCCAGTCAGCTCCCTCATTTTACAAAGAAGAATTTAAGCCCAAGATTGAGTTTATAACTTGACCAAGTTTGAAAAACTTATCAGAGACAGAACTGCAGAGAACCTAGGTGCTAGAATTCTTAAAAATATTTTTATTAAGTTGATTTTTAATGCAGCTTTGACCAGGGCATAAACTGATTGTCAAATTTATCTCCAGTACATTTTATATCTCAAAAATAATACATTCTCAGGGTATGTATGAGACCACAGAATAACATGTCAATTCAGGGCTATATAGGTTTTGCATGTAAACTTATTTACAATAACATTGTTTAAACAAGACCTATCCTTAAATGTTGCACAGACTATGTGGCTCTTACTCTAAATAAGTCTCGATTCCTTCTTTCCAGCCCGATAGTCTTTGTCTAGGTCTCTATCATCTTTTTTTGTAACTGCAACTGGCTCTGAACTGCTCTCCCTGCCCTCACCCTCTCAAATATTCCAGTCTACATTGTCTTCTGCTATAGAATGAATCCAATAAATCTATATTTACATTACCCCTTGCTTTAAAACCTCCACAAAATCCAGACATGAAAGGGCTTTCATCATCTGACTTCGGCAGCCATTTCCCACACCTGAACATTTTCCAGTGAACTTGTCACCCTTTTCTGAACATCTGCTTCCTACCTTCACATATGCTATTCCCCAAGCCAGAATAATCATCTGCCACCCTCACTCCTCTCTCTGTTCTAACTGAAAACTCTTAAAGGTGGTTCATATGTCATTGTTTTAGGGTGGGTGTCCCTGATGCATTGTACTGAGTTAGTTACTCCATGCTAACAAAGTTGTTTCCATAACATTGCTTGACTGGAAAGAAACAAGAGGCTATTGGAAGGTATTCAATAAGAGGGTAACAATAATCAGATTTGTGAATTTAAAAGCTCACCCTGGCTTCTGTGAGCACCAAGAGCAGATGCATAGGAACTGCGTAAAAAGTTGTTCAATTTGTCCAGGTAACAGTGGCTTCTACTCTGGTGGGCAGCGGAAATGAATAGAAGTATTTCTAAAAGGTTTCGTGACGAATTAGCTGAGAGGGATGAAGAGAGAAGAGGAGCAACAAAAAATACCTACAAGGTTTTCTAATATGAGCGGCTGGGTAGTATGTTATGTCATTTACCAAAATAGACAACACTAGAAGAGAACCTGTTTGCTGTTTATTTATGCTTACTTAAATATTTTCTTGTTTTTATAGTGGGAAAGGGAGATTATAAGTTTAGTTTCAGATGTCGCAATTAAAGTGCGTATTTTATACCAAAGTAAGAGTTATCGATATATCAGAATTAGAGAGCAGGGTCTAAATTTGAGAGCTTGGAAAATAGACCAAGTTGAGTTAGGGGAACATAAGAGGTGTTTTTTAGCTGAATTGCCCTTGAGGTAGTGGCACATCTAATAAGCAGTTAGAAATGCAGGACTCAATTTTGTGAAAGAGAGAGTTATGATTCCTCTTCCTAACATTTTTTTTCTATCACTGTGGCCCCTATTATACATTAAATTTTTATAATTTTTTTTTAGGCAAGGGCAAAGTTTTCTAATCCATTGTCCTATAACTCTGGAAGGTATTGGCATATAAATGGCAATTATATATGAGAGACTGTATCTGCCTGAGGAGAGCATATGGCATGAAAAGGAGAAGGCCTGGCACTCACCTTCCTACGATTCTTTTTCCTCCTTTCTTCCCATGGGGTCCCATATACCTGTTTCTTATACTTCCTTGATATCCCTGCCTCCTTATTTCTCATACAATTTGGCTCTGCTCTTCCTGCTTTATGATAGTTATTCTTAATTGGCTGCAAAATTTCTAGTTGTTAAAAATCAATGCCTATTTCCATTTCCCATTTTGCATAACTTCCCTATAGTATGAGACACTGCCAATCACTACCATTATTAAAACTCATCACTTGTTTGACTGCTGTGATTCTATCACATTCTGGTTATCTGCCCTTCATTCTTTACTGACTCTTTCACTGTCTTCTCTTCACCTTTCATCACCTCAGTGTGAACATATCCTACAGCTCAAATCTCAGCTATTTGCTATTTCTAACATGTCTAAGCCCTTTAGTGATTTTATCTACCTCTACAACTTCAAATGTTATTTATATATAAATGATCTCCCAATTTTTATTACTAATCCTGACTCCCCCCTCACAAAATTAAGTCCTACATTTCTAACTACTTATTAGAAGATGTGCCACTACGTCAAGAGCAATTCAGCCTCTTCTGTCCCCCTAAATGCAATTTGGTCTATTTTCCAAATTTCTCATTTATAATAATGCAGTGCATTCTCCCCAATATAAAGAGGTTGTAAAATTGCACATGAAATCAAAAGATGTCATCTTAAGTTATCCCTAACTTCCCACATCTAATAATCTCACGGTTATGATTCATCTTCCTAATATTTTTTCTTTCTAACACTGTTGCCCCTATTATACATCAAATTTTTATGATTTTTTTTTTAGGCAAATGCAAAAGTTTTCTAATCCATTGTCCTATCTTTAGCCACTTCCTTTTCCATTTATTCTGTTACTACCTGTGTTATCTTCCCAAAACATTACTTCACTATTTCATTCCTCACCTCAAGAACTTAGAACAGCTTGTGAGAAATAAATGTCTGTTGTTTATAAGCCATCCAATGTCTGTGAAGCAGCTCAGACAGATGGAGACAGAGATGAATGCTAAAGTTTTTAGGAGTGAAGTACATGATATTTGTACTTAAGATAGTGCTGAAATGAAGCTAAATATGGCAAAAGGTTAATATTGGTTATTCAAACTATTTAGTAGGTATAAAGATGTCCAATTTTCTATTCTTTCTACTTTGCTCTATTTTTGAAGTACATAATATAACATGAAAGTAAAGAAAAAAAAAAAAAGAACTTAGACAGCTCCTTGTACCTATAGGATAAAGCTCACATTTCTTGGCTTGGTCTTCCAAAATCTGTTTTCATCTTACCATTCAAGCTCCAATTCAAGTATGTTCCTACATCAATTCTGTATTGAGCCCAGCAAAGAGATCCTCTTATTGCTCCCTGTACTACAAAGTATGAATTTTCCAGCCTCTAATGCATTAATCCCTTACCTCTGAAATACTTTGCTCACTCGTCTCTAAATCCATATGCCCTTCAAAGGCCAACACCACTTTCACATCACCCAAGAACGCTCAAACATTCCCCATCTGGAAATGATTATCTCCTTGATTCAAACTGATGGTCCCTGCATTTAACACTCAGGTTTATTTTATTTCCTCAACCATTGGTTCACCTTCTAAATACAGGACTCTACCCAGTATTTATTGGATTTATTAGCTGCCTATTAATGGCTTTGATAAATATTCAGAATAAAATTGTAAAATGTCAAGTTAGTAAAGAATATATTCCTCTTGTTCAATTGTTAACTGTAATCATTATGAGTTCAGAAAATAGTTCTAGGAAATCTCCAAATTTTGATAAGTTCACTACATGGCTTTATATTCTAAGAAACAGACTTGCTTCTTCTGGTTCTAAAGTACAAATAGAAAGAGAAAAGGAAATAGGCATAGATGTCATCAAAGTACAATACTCAAAACAATATTTTATTTTAAAAGAAGTGCAAAAAGAAAAATTTCGGGGGGTGAAGCAAGATGACGGCCATGTAACACCTTCCTTGCAGCTGGGCACGGTGAGACTGGGGAGAGAGGACTTCAGGCATCTCTGGCAGGCAGGATCTGCCCAGGAACTTCCCTTTGGGGACACAGGGAGACAGCGTGAGGCTTCTGGACACCCTGAGGAAGGCAAAAGTGGCGGAGATAGGGCAAGTGGTTGCGTCTGTTTGTTCAGTCTGATCCTGTCGGCAGCTGTGGGTGGGGCAACAGTGGGACCGCAGGCTGGAAAGGCATTGCCTGTGAGCTGTTTGGGTTTCTTTTGGACTTGGCACTTGGTTGAACTGTCTTGGGAGAACTTGGGCAGGAGTGCGGGGGGTTTTGAGTGTTGTCTGGCGCCCCAGACTGGGCCACCAAGCCAGAAGGAGCTGCCAGTGTTTGGTGGTGGGCTGTGGGGAGCCATTGTGGGAGAACTCTCCTGGGAAGCTCCACCCTAAGGGTCACAGAACAGGCATCGGGAGGGAATGAGTAATCTAGTGACTGAGGAACCTAAAGGCAGGGACTGAGACACCTCACATCCTTAACCCTCAGGGGCATAGGGAGAGACCGGTTTTGGTACACTGGGTAAGTGGATAGCCACTTAAGGAGTGATCCCAGCCACAAGCGCTTTCCTGGGAAAGCTTCTGCTTAGCCCAAGCTAACAACTTAAAGTGTCTTCTAAGCAGGCAAAGGAGGATTTAAGCTCTCCACCCTGCAGGGTTTGAGAAATCATTAGAAATACAGGGTCAATCCCTACAAAGACCCAGTACAACACAGTGATTCTCCCAGGGTCTGATCTGGGAGAGACACCTCCCCAACTCTGAGGATGGTCATAGGCAACAGTGAAAAATAATCATGAGGCGGAATCAACAGAAAAACTCTGGCAATATGAATAACCAGAGTAGATCAACTCCCCCAAGGAATGACAAGGTCGATGAAGCACAAGATCCCTTGCATAAGCAAATGGCTGACATGTCAGAAGTTGAATTCAGAGTCTGGACAGCAACTAAGATCAGCGCAATGGAGGAAAAGATGGAATTAGAATTTCAAGCAGTAATCTAAAAGATGACCCAAAAGATGTCTCAAGAACTGAACGAGTTCAAAGAGAAAATGACCAAAGATATTGACTCACTGAGACAAGAAGTTGTAGCCCTCAAAGATCTGAGAAATACAGTAGAATCCCTCAATAACAGAATGGAGCAAGCAGAAGAAAGGATTTCTGAAACTGAAGACAGAGACTTCGAACGCTCCAAATGCTCAAAGAGATAGAGAAATGGAAGGCAAAAACGGATCATTCTCTCAGACAGCTCTGGGATAACTCGAAGAAAACCAAATATTCGCCTTATAGGGATACCTGAAAAACGATGAAGTGGCATCACGAGGCACAGA
>CAUYRH010092640.1:0-59918 GCA_963574655.1 Perodicticus potto | reverse complement strand
ATAGAGTGCTGTGGCATTACAGCTCACAGCAACCTCCAATTCCTGGGCTCAAGCGAGTCTCTTGCCTCCACCTCCCAAGTAGTTGGGACTACAGGCGCCCGCCACAACGCCCGGCCATTTTTTGGTTGCAGCCGTCATTGTCGTTTGGCGGGCCCAGGCTGGATTCGGACCCGCCAGCTCAGGTGTACGTGGCTGGCGCCTTAGCCCGTTGAGCCACAGGCGCCGAGCCATATTTTGTTCTTTTCTAACCTATTTCCAGTTTACTAGTGAGATTCTTATTAGGTAATATCTTTAAAAACTACCTTGATTCTCAATACTTATTCCTCACATGTGCTTTATAGGTTGTACAGACAGCATTGTCTGAGACTCAGGACCCTGAAGAAGTGTCAGTAACTGTCAAGGCTTTTATGACTGCAGACCTTCCTAATGAACTTATTGAACTGCTGGAGAAAATTGTCCTTGATAACTCTGTATTCAGTGAACACAGGTATGCTATTAGAGTGATTGATTGGCTGTTTGTCAGTATTTAATTATGGCCTGTCAGTTTTGGGAAGGAACAAAAAGAAAGTTGCTTGACATCTCACTCTGCTGTGCCCACTCTCTTCTTAGCCTATGTCCTTAAAGTAAAAACCCCTCTGTAGCCACAGTGGTTATTTTTTATGACTGATGAACTTTTAAAATATTGCATTTAAAATATTTATTCCAGGAGGGCATCGTGGTTCCTGCCTATAATCTGAGCACTCTGGGAAGCTGAAGCAGGAGGATCTCTAGAGACCAGCCTGAGCATCATAGCGAGACAAGAAAATAGAAAAATTAGCCAGTTGTGGTGGTTACGTGCCTGTAGTCCTAATTACTTGGGAAGCTGAGGTGGGAGGATCATTTAGCTCCGGAGTTGGAGGTTGCAGTTAATTTTGATGAGGTCACTGTTGGTTAGCCTGGGCAATAGCATGAGACTATCTCAAATAAATAAATAAAACATTTATTCCTTTTCTTAAAGGAATCTACAAAATCTCCTCATCCTCACGGCAATTAAGGCTGACCGTACACGTGTTATGGAGTATATTAACCGCCTTGATAATTATGATGCCCCAGATATTGCCAATATTGCCATCAGCAATGAGCTGTTTGAAGAAGCATTTGCTATTTTCCGGAAATTTGATGTCAATACTTCAGCAGTACAGGTAAATTTTCAGATTACACAAGTTGAATTACTGTATGCAGTGCCTCCTCTTGATTCAGTTCATGCGTTGTCCTATGATGGTGGATGTAATTAATTGCTGTGCCAGTAGAAGAACAATAAAATGCTATCAGTTTAAATGTGATTGCTGTAAGATCCAGTTTGCCATAATCCTAATTCAAAAATTGGTTGCCTAGGTCTTGATTGAACATATTGGAAACTTGGATCGAGCATATGAGTTTGCTGAACGCTGCAACGAACCTGCAGTGTGGAGTCAACTTGCGAAAGCCCAGTTGCAGAAAGGAATGGTGAAAGAAGCCATTGATTCTTATATCAAAGCAGATGATCCTTCATCCTACATGGAAGTTGTTCAGGCTGCCAATACTAGTGGTATGACTTCTTATCTTTATGTGTTAAGAATTCAGAAAATGATGAAGTAGTCAGATACCTGTTTTGAATTATGTAGTTGTACACTATGTGGTTACTCATGAAAACTTTTAGCCCTCCCATGTTAGTCTGTACACAGAGGGGCTATATATTGTGAACTTTATAAGGTCTGTGGGAAAGATTCGTTTTCTGTTTTTGAAGTCTTATAAAATCTTGGTAAGAGTTCTAATCTTAAAACTTCAAGGAAAAAGGGAATTCACCTGTTTGGTCAGTGATAATAAGAGAAGTGTAATTTTGCAGTTTCTGTAACTCTACTGCAGTCCTTATTTACATGAAAAAATAAACTAGAATGTTAGTGTTTGGACTTACTGCTTTTTTTCTACACTTAGGAAACTGGGAGGAACTGGTGAAGTACTTGCAGATGGCCCGTAAAAAGGCTCGAGAGTCCTATGTGGAAACGGAGTTGATATTTGCCTTGGCTAAGACAAACCGCCTTGCAGAGTTAGAAGAGTTCATCAATGGGCCAAATAATGCACATATCCAACAAGTGAGTCCTTTTCAGCTTTTTTAAGCAGGGTAAAAATAAATAATTGAGCAACTTCATTAGTTTGCTAGGATCAACACATCATAACTAAAGTGTTCCTAGGAAAAATGTTACTTGAATATAAAGTATTTCCAAGATGTTAATTTGGAAAGAGGATTGAGCTAAGGTTAATGTATTACTGGAAACGAATTGTCCTTTTTCTTCCAGGTTGGTGACCGTTGTTATGATGAAAAAATGTATGATGCTGCTAAGTTGCTGTACAATAATGTTTCTAATTTCGGACGCTTGGCATCTACCCTGGTTCACCTGGGTGAATATCAGGCAGCTGTTGATGGAGCTCGGAAAGCTAATAGTACTAGAACATGGAAAGAGGTAATCTAAACACAATTTCAAGATCTATTTGGAAATGCTTTTTAAACTGATCATTTAGAAACACTTGTTATGTTTGTATTTGAGTTCACATAGAGGAAATGTTTATTGTAGGTCTGCTTTGCCTGTGTTGATGGGAAAGAATTCCGTCTTGCTCAGATGTGTGGGCTTCATATTGTTGTGCATGCAGATGAATTAGAGGAACTTATCAACTACTATCAGGTAATGAACAAGAGCCTTTTATATGATCTGAGACCCTTTATCACAGATATTCTCTTTATTACATATGTCTTTAATTACATATTTCTCTTGTGTAGGATCGTGGCTATTTTGAAGAACTGATAACCATGTTGGAAGCAGCATTGGGACTGGAGCGAGCTCACATGGGAATGTTTACCGAATTAGCTATTTTATACTCTAAATTTAAGCCTCAGAAGATGAGAGAGCACCTAGAGCTGTTCTGGTCTAGAGTGAATATTCCTAAGGTAACCAACCTCTAAAATTGTGAAGTAACTCTGTAGCTATAACTAATACTTACAAGCATCTTTTTTTTTTTTTTTTAAGTCTTTTAGGTTAGGAATTAAAAACTCATTTAAAGCAATTAAATCTTACTCAGGTGCTAAGAGCTGCAGAACAAGCTCATCTTTGGGCAGAACTGGTGTTTTTATATGACAAGTATGAAGAATATGATAATGCCATAATTACCATGATGAATCATCCAACTGATGCATGGAAAGAAGGGCAGTTCAAAGATATCATCACCAAGGTATGTACCTTCTTTAGAAGATAAAGGCTTCAGAGGAGTAAGCTCACTAGGACATAACTCTGACTTATATAAGTTTTCTATTTTAGGTTGCCAATGTGGAACTATATTACAGAGCAATACAGTTCTACTTAGAATTCAAGCCTCTGTTGTTAAATGATTTGCTGATGGTGCTGTCTCCACGGTTGGATCACACTCGTGCAGTCAATTATTTTAGCAAGGTAATAATTTTAAACCAAAGTTTCATAGCAAGGTTTTAAGACATACTGTATAACTTTTGTTCCTAGAACTTCAAGAACATGCTATATTTGTAATAAACTCTTTATTTTAAAGGTCAAACAGCTACCACTGGTGAAACCATATTTGCGTTCAGTTCAGAACCACAACAATAAATCTGTGAATGAATCACTGAACAATCTCTTTATTACAGAAGAAGATTATCAGGTGAAACATTTGATTCTTACATATATTCTCAACACTCAAGTTATGATTGTATTGTAAAGTTGGTATGTTTTGCCATTTAAAAAGCCCCTTATCCTGATTGTAAGCCGTAGGTACTTGTATGCCTGGGAAACGTAGTAAGGTTAAATAAGTGCAGACAGAATAGGGACTGAAGACCCCATTCTTGGCAAGGGAAAACACCCACAGAAAAAGGGAAAAACAGAGAAAATAAGCTAAGCAGGCTAAGCTAAACCGGCAGGAAAATTCCTTCTCTGAGCAGTTCTTGATTTTCCTCAAAGCCTCACCTGTAAGGGATACAGCTTGCAAACACCTCTGCTAGGTAAACACTCTGAAGAAAGAACGGCCTTAGAGGAAGCTATGTACAAGGTCTGGGAGGAACATTAACTAGGTTGTCCCTTGCCTGGTCAACAGTCAAAGCAAATACCCAGCTCAGCACCCGTAGCTCAGTGAGTAGGGTGCAGGCCACATACACCAAAGCTGGTGGGTTCGAGCCCGGCCTTGCCTGCTAAACAACAATGACAACTACAACCAAAAAATAGCCGACCATTGTGGTGGGTGCCTGTAGTCCCAGCTACTTGGGAGGCTGAGGCAAGAGAATCGCTTAAGCCCAAGAGTTTGAGGGATGGATGCTACAGCACTCTACCGAGGTGACATAATGAGACAGGGTCTCAAAAAAAAAAAAAAATAAATAAATAAATACCCATTATGGGGATTTGTATTATGGCCAGGGAAGAAATCAAGGGAATACCACAAGCCCTGAAATATGGGCAGGAGGGCCTATACCCCCTTATCACAGAGGAAGATGCCTCTGGGGTGGAGATGTGAAGAAAATTCTTCTGTTCCACCGATTGTTCAGAGGAGACTAATGCAGGTGGCGTCTACTCCACAGTGAACTTCTGAGGATTAACCTCCCCCAAGGAATCTGTGTGTGATCACAGACAGGCTCTCCCCACCTGAGGCTCAGGTTTCAGATTTCTCAAGGCTGCTCAGACCCTTAAAGTTAATGATTATAGATAGAATAAGAACTGACATGCTTACTCAGAAACTGCTGGCATTTTTCTTCTCTTCCTTAGCTTAAGCTCTGATCTAAATGAGCAAATAGCCTTCAATAAAAGCTGAGTGGGACACTCAGGGCCATTTGCTGTGAACCCCACAAACTAGTGGTGGTGGTCCTCTGTGTTTCCTACCTTTGAAAACCCTATTCTGTGTGTCCTATCTCTTTATCTCTTGTCCCTTCTAACTTTTCTTTTTTTCAGTGGATCATTACCAGATCCACAGGTCTTAAAGGACCCTGCCACCCAGGTGGGACCCCAACAAATAAGTGCCATGTTTTCAGAATTTTACTTAGATCTTGTATAAGGTACTGCTCTAGAAAAAAAAGGAAAGGGAGCTAGGCATATGCTTACAGTCTCAGCTACTTGGGGAGGCTGAGGCTGGAGGACTGCTTGAGCCCAGGAGTTCAAACGTAGCCTGGGAGATATAGTGAGACTCTATCTCTAAAAAGCAAAGCAAAAAAGATGCAGTTACTTTATTGCTAACATTAGATTATAATCTCTAACATTGGATTATATTTAGGACCAAAGAAATCTGTAATCTCTTACCTAGTATGTTAAACTTATTTAACTATATTAACTGTATTTAACTATTCACTGTTTTTCTTCACAGTATCTAATTAATATTTGTCTTTTGATAAACTTTCTCTTATGAAGGATTTTGCTAATTGCCTTTTTTCTCTTGCTGTCAGCAAGATTTTCATTTAGACTCAGCCCGTGCTTATCTGTACTGCTGAATATCATGCTGAGTTGTACCAGGAATTTCCCTAGAGCATAAAATCTTACTCTCTAAATTATTAATCCTTTCAATATTAGGCTGGGCATGATGGCTCAAGCGTATAATCCAAGCAGTCTGGGATGCCGAGGCTGGTGGATTGCCTGAGCTAAAGCAAGACCCTATCCCTAAAAATAGCTAGGCATTGTGGTGGGTGCCTGTAGTCCCAGCTGCTCAGGAGGCTGAGGATCATTTGAGCCCTCAAGAGTTTGAAGTTGCTGTGAGCTGTGATGCCATGGCACTCTACCAAGGATGACAAAAAGTCGGTCTCAAAATAAATAAGTAAATAAATAAGTCCTTTCAATTTCATAACTATTCAAGTTAGTCCTTGATAATGAAAACCTTGAACAAAATTTTATCTTAGGAAATCTAACAGTATACCTTAGAGGACATTATTGTCATATAATTAGATTGAAGAAACTTGACACAGACTATAACTTTATAGTTTGATGCTTGAATCTAGACTGTCATATTACATGTCACCATCTAATGAGCTTAATGGTCAAGAAGAATGAAATATAAATGGTAAGTGGAAAACTGATTTGGCATTTGGATGGCTTTGTTTTATTTATTTATTTAAGATTAACATGGGGGTACAAACAACTAGGTTACAATGTTTGCATTTCTTAGGTAGAGTCCCTCCTGTAGTTGTGTCCCACACTCAAGAGGTGTGCCATATACCCTTATGTTGTGTATTTTATTTCTTTTAAGGCTCTACGAACATCAATAGATGCTTATGACAACTTTGATAATATCTCACTTGCTCAGCGTTTGGAAAAACATGAACTCATTGAGTTCAGAAGAATTGCTGCTTATCTCTTCAAAGGAAACAATCGCTGGAAACAGAGTGTTGAGCTGTGCAAGAAAGACAGCCTTTACAAGGTTGATAAAGTTGGTGGGGGCAGGGTTGTTACATCAAACCTAAAATAATATATTTCAAGTGATTATGTTCTATAAAAGTATTAATTTTGTGAATGTGAGAGTTGACTTTAAGCTCCCATTTGAAGAGATGGCAATTAAGTCAGTAGATTTATTGATTCTAGGAGCTGTCTTATATTAAGGTTGAACTTACCAGTTTAAGAAAATCCTGTCCTTTTCTTTCAAAATTTTAATTATATAAGTAAGAGGCTTTTTTTCCCCCTTGGAAATGCACATTTACATTTTTGGAAAGCTTCTGGTGTATAGTACTTTGTTTTATCATGTTCACATTTGTATGCTTGACCTTCACTGTTTCCTTTGACTAGGATGCAATGCAATATGCCTCTGAATCTAAAGATACTGAGTTGGCTGAAGAACTCCTGCAGTGGTTTTTGCAGGAAGAAAAAAGAGAGTGCTTTGGAGCTTGCCTTTTTACCTGTTACGATCTTTTAAGGCCTGATGTTGTCTTGGAAACTGCATGGAGGCACAATATCATGGATTTTGCCATGCCCTATTTCATCCAGGTCATGAAGGAATACTTAACAAAGGTAATGTACTCCTCTGAGTGTATTCAGATCTGCTTACCTTGCAGATATGTACAATTCTACATGCAAGGTTTTTTAAAAATATTTTTTCTCTAGTAAAAGTTGGTTATCCAGTTGATCATAAAAAATATTCCTAATCTCTAGAAGTTTTTTTTTATTAATTGGAAAGGGAATAAACACAGTTTGTCATAATGTTTACCCTCAGGGTAATTCTGAGGATGAATAATATTCTATGTTTTTTAAATATTTGATAAATTTTTTTTTCAAAATAGCATCTTTCTCAAAATTCCCGTAACTCAGATATTCATAACTAGTACTGTAGATTTCCTTTTATTGGGTGATTCCTGACTTCAATGATATCTATGCCTATTTCCCCTGGGAAAGCTGTATGTGTATTAACATTTTATTAATCTTCATAATTTTTCAAAAGTCTAACCCCTAATTTGAAAAATATTACAGGAGATTAACAACCATGTTTCCTAAAAACACATTAAACAAGCTGGGGGCATAATTACCTTACAAAATTCACTCTTCATCTTCGTGTCCCTTGTTGATGTCAGAAATTTTTTATTTACCATATTCTCAAAGGTTACTAGCTTTCTCACTGTACATTTTAAAATGGTTATCAAGGATCCATTTTGTCAAAGCAAAACATGCTTAAAATCAGAGTCTCAAATCTGATCTCTTTAGCCTGCCTGAGTAAAGGGGAGGAAAAAGCACTACTAACAATCCCCGAGGATACCAAATTTTTCCTTAGGCTATCACCTAATTAGATACCATTGTGTTTAGTTAAAATTTTTAAAGAATTAACCCTTTCTATATGTAAAGTTCAGTGTAAAAGAAAAAACAGTTGCCTTATCTTAGCCATAGATGAGAGTAGCATCTTTTCTTAATGCATAATGCCAACTTGGGAGACTTGGCTCTAAGCTGCTGTTAACCTAAGTGCTATATATTTTACTAGTGATTGAGCTGCTTTCTTTCACACTGATTATAGCATAAATTCTTCTGCAGTAAGCTTTGAAGTTAAAAAAAAAAATTCTAAATTTTGCTTCCAGTATGCCCTTTATTTTCACTTCTCTCATACCTTTTTTAGTATTAGATGTTTCTCCCCTACACCTTTGTTGCTGATTCTACCTTTTTATGCTCAATATGGAATTTGATTTTTTTCTAAGCTGCACCTTCTGAATTCCTTTGCAGGTTGATGCAATAAAGGAAAAGGTGAAAGTTGATTCTTTTCCATCTTTAAGTCTGGAGGACTAAGTCTAAGGAATTTGCATGATTTTTTTCCTTCCTTTTCTACACTGCTGCTGCTGCTTTTTCCCCCCAATAAATTTTCACTAAAGCCTCTGCAAGTCCCTTGAAACATAACTATAATAGAGCTGTAGGACATTAGTAGATGTTTGCTACTAATCGGCTAATAGGCTTTAGGAAGGGCAGGAGGCTAATCAGTAGTTGGTTCACAGTCTCTCTTAAATATATTATTAAAAAACTGAGCATGGTGAGTTTCCATATTAATTCAAAAGTATCAGGAAATTTCTTTTCCCTGTCAGGGTATCTGGACCATAATAGGACTTTCTTAATACTTGAAATAAATTAAAACAGCCTCTGGTTTTATTTTGTGAGTTTGCCTGACAGTTGTTGAATTTATATATGTATATACATGCCCTAAAAGAATTTTGGGGTTTTTTTTGTTATCAAAGGACTGTGATCCAGTTTCTGATCTCTTGATTCTTACTAATTTTTTGCTCAAAGTAGATACAAGAGATACTAGCTGCTTCCGAAGAGACTTTCCTCATGTTTCTCCAGGTGTCCAGTTCTTATGGTGCTAGTCCATTTTTAAGAGGAATCAAAACCTTTTGAATCATGAGAGCCAAGCTTGCTATAATTGTTGGTGAGCAACATGGATTATTTGTTTACAACGAAGCAATATTAACTTCTACTTTCTGTAATAATTGTACACCTCCGAAACTACCAAAAGTTGCTATTATTGATCAGTTGGCTTGTCCAAGAAGATCAAATTTAAGCACCTCTTGGTTGCTGCTTTCTTCATTGGCTTGTCTCCAACCCAACATAAATGGAACAAACTTAGAAATGTATATGTTATCAAATTGTTGTTAGAAAATGGTTGAAGGTAGAGGAGAGTTGAAACAAATTTAAAAGAATTTGTGTGGGGGACAATGCCTTAGGATTACGTTGAACCAAACTGGAGTCACCACTGGAACTTAGGGCAAACCTGAGTAAAATGCATTGTGTGTGAGACCCTTCAGCAGCTAGTAAGCAAGGCAGTTAGAAAGCGTGTGTGTGAAAAACAGGTAATTGAACTGCAGTGTTATGCATTGTTTCAAATCAAGCATGTACAACAGTCATTGCAATTACATCATACTACTTTTCAAACTCTTAGAGCATTGCTGTGGGCTGTGTGTGTTTCTTGAGAGCCTGTATAGCAACAGTCATCTTCAGATCTCACTTCTTGCTTCAGTACTTTTGCCTTTTTTTCATGCACACATACACCAAAATAACTGACTGCATGTTAACTTTTCCTCTGCAGCATATTGCAGTCTTTGTGGAAAAGCCTTTTACATTTTAGTGAATTTTCAGTAGTACAGATGGAGCTGAATTCAGTGACATGCTTACCTCTAATTCTTTTTAAATCCAAGGATCAGAAACTTTTGTTACAGCTCTTAACAAAAGCTTGTGTTCATAGAAGCCTTCTTTGCTTTTCTTTTTTGAGCAATCTAAATTGGGTCAGTGGAAATAAAAATTGGGTGTTCCCATGCCAGAGGCTGTCCCATTACATAGAAAAGTCAAAATTTTTTTGCTTAGCTTGATCCTGTTCCTTCAGAATTTTTAATTTTTCCCTGTGCCCAACCTGCTATGTCTATTCCTGGACACTGTGATATTGCTAGCTCTTCTAAGTCTTCCATGTATTTCTATAATAGCATTTTCATGTTTAACATCTGAATCAGACATAACTTTTAAACACGTATTCACATTAGATTCTTCTCTTTGAAAGTCTGGAAGTGGTGGCTTTTTGATTGTTTCATTTTTCTTCTTTTTCTTATAAGTTATTATGTACAGGCATCCATGTATTTTTCTGTATAACTTCTATAGCTCACTCTTGGATACTGGTTAGTTAGCAGAACTCCATCTGACCCTTGGTAGCACAGAACTGTGCTTTAAATTCTATAGATTTATCATTTTTGTTGTTAAGTTTGGATGCCAAACAGTGGATATTTCACATAGTATTTATATTTTCCATTATAGTCTCTAGATATTAGCATAATTTATAACACATGATTTAGGCTATAAAATAGGGTAATAGGCTTGGTGCCTGTAGCTCAAGCGGCTAAGGCGCCAGCCACATACACCAGAGCTGGCAGGTTCAAAGCCAGCCCAGGCCTGCCAAACAATGACAACTACAAACAAAAAATAGCCGGGCATTGTGGTGGGCATCTGTAGTCCCAGCTACTTGGGAGGCTGAGGCAAGAGAATCGCTTAAGCCCAGGAATTGGAGGTTGCTGTGAGCTGTGATGCCACGGCACTCTGCCCAGGGCGACAGCTTGAGGCTCTGTCTCAATTAAAAAAAAAATAGGATAATAGTGTACAAAAGCAAATCCATCTTCCTAGGGTAGAAAAAGCACATCAGCACATTTCATCTACACAAATCTAGAGTCTACTTAGTCTTTTCACAAACTTTCAGTTCCCTGACAAAGTATATGATGGATTAGACCCATATTTATAGTATTTAACATGAAACAATTAAAATAAGTACAAAACACTGTCCTAACTTTAATGGCCTATGTGAAGACTCTTATTTCACATAGAAATGAGGTGCCACTTTAACCTTGTTAGGACTAGATCTTTACAGCTTTTTCTCTGAAGTCTGCATGTCTTCTGTTTGTGAGTGATTTTTTCACCATTTGCCTTTTCGAAGAACATTCATAAAATGTTCTTCCCTGCAATTTGCCCCCCAGTCTCACCCAGCACATTTATGAAAACCACTAGGTAACATTGAAAAATGAAATTTTGTTTTACTTAGAATATAATGTTAAGCCAATTAATTGTAAGGCTTTGGTTGAGACACCAACTTTTAAATACATTTATAAAAACACACAGTATAGTATAAAAGGCAATGGAAGTTGCATGGTGAAGGAGATTTCCCTAACTCAGGGCCATAATGTCAGTTTTCTCAAAATCTTCACAATTACAAAATCAAATCATTAGCCATAGAAGAAACTTGGCAGATCATTTCATTCAACCTTCTCAATACATAAAGAAGGAAATGAAGGACCAGTGCAATGGTTATTAGCAAGGTCACAAAACTGATTAGTGGAAGGATCTAGGCATTCTCACTACATTCTTTCACTAATACATTTGGACTCCTTAAAGAATTATTTATCTGACACTATACACTTTGATTTAGAAGAGCAAAAATTTTCTTTCTCAAAGAAGTTGGGAAAATTGGGCTTTCCTAATTATTAGAAAATAGAGCCACGTAGCATTAAAACATATAGCTTGTCTTTCTACAAAAGGATGGAATATGGAGCCAATTGAACTTTAAACTTCAGTCTGCACTTGTAACCAATATTAGAAGTAGTACACAACTGGCAAAAATAGTTTACTTTGCACAAGTACTTGTCATTGGACTTGTTATACTTTTTTGAATACCATTTCTTCTGGGGAGGGAAGTCTGGCCAGTTCATGAGTTCACAACCATGGTTGATAGGTTTTAAACTTCACTTGCAAAAGTGGTTCCTTCCCTCCCTCAGGCTGCATCCTAGCATGCCCAATTTTAGCCTGGCCTGAGCTTTTATGGCATTTATAAATCCCTCTGTCCTGAGGGTTTATAATGACAGTGCTGAAAACCACCTTGACTAAAGTTTGAACATTGCCATTGAACTTGAGGGGGCCTGAGAATGTTCTTTCTAGTCTGTTTTATTCTGACAGAATTTAACATACTAAGGCTTTTCCACTTTCTGCCATACAATCTAGGTTTGTAATACTTTTGGGGTACTAATTAACATAACTTATTTTCCCCCAGGTGGATAAATTAGATGCTTCAGAATCGCTAAGAAAAGAAGAAGAACAAGCAACAGAGACACAACCAATTGTTTATGGTAATTTCTTTCTTTAGAGATTCTATATCAAAATGAAATACAAGAAGCTTCCAAAGTGGAAAAAGGCTTCCTGAGTTAAAGAATGCTCCTTCATTGTCATATTCTTTTCTGAGAACAGTCTTTAAGGGCACTGACATTATTCAGTAAAATAATCTTAAGTGCAAGGAAACTTGACAAAGTTGCTTAAGATCATAACATTGTTTTCCTATCATCTGGTCACTGACTAATTACTTGCTTATAAATTACAGAGTAAGAAATACTGATGAATTTAGTTTTCAGAAGAGTGAAAGGTGATTGAATATGCCAGGGTAGGCTTTAGTATGCCTTACGTAACATAAAAGTATGTCCTCGTTTTAAATTCAAACCAGGGCAGAGAATTGGGTAGTTTTTCCTTTAGAGAACTTTCCAGAGAGATAAGATCTTCAAACTCTCAAGTGAATATTTAAGGCAGTTAATTTCTTACACTTGCATGTCTGAATTATTTCCTTTTTCCATTTCATACCTGGTGAACAGAATCATTTGAACAGTAGGTATGAAAGGTATATAAAGGTTTAACCACTATAACCAGGTGTTCTTTGGAGGGGAGCAAAAAAATATGACCATTACATCTCAGGCTACTGAAGAAAATAATATATATACTTCCATTACGGCGTTGTCTCCTTTTCACTATAGAGAAAAGGTATTTGGCAGTTTAAGGGACTGGATATTTTGGTAAAGGTAAACTTAATAGTGAATACTTATAGAGATGGGAGCAAGATAGTTGTCATGAGTAGGAACAAAAATAGGGTGTAATTTGGGGGTACCTACTGAACTTGGCTTCACAGTGCTTAAATGGGCAGTTGAAAATAAGCTTGGAATTTCAAGACAGATGTCAGTATCAAGGTTAGGGATAATTTTAAACTGTTTCCAAAAACAATTTGCTCAAGACAACTTTGGTTGTTAACCATAGCAAAGAAGACATGAGTTTACTTGTGTTGGGAGAAAACTAACATAAGGCATGGTGGCTCACGTTGGTATTCTAGCACTCTGGGAGGCCAAGGCAGGTGGATTGTCTGAGCTCAGAAGTTCAAGACCAACCTGAGCAAGAGTGAGACCCCGTCTCTAAAAAGAGCCAGGTGTTAATGGTGGGTGCCTGTAGTCCCAGCTGTTTATGGAGGCTGAGGCAAAAGGATCAGTCGTGCCCAAGAGTTTAAGGTTGCTGTGAGCTATGATGCTCTCTACTGAGGGTGACAAAGTGAGACTGTCTCAAAAGGGAAAAAAAAAAACTAGTTTTACAATGTTTTTTTTTTAATTTGAGTTTTACTATGTCGCCGTTGGTAGAGTGCTATGGCATCACAGCAACCTCAAACTCTTGGGCTTAAGTGATTCTCTTGCCTCAGCCTCCCAAGTAGCTGGGACTACAGGCACCTGCCACAACACCTGGCTATTTTTTGTTGTTGTTGTAGTTGTTGTTGTTGTTTGGCAGGCCCAGGCTGGTTTCGAACCCATCAGCCTCAGTGTATATGGCTGGTGCCCTTGCTGCTGAGCTCAGGCGCCAAGCCTAGGTTTACATTTTAATGGGAGATTGAGAGTATTTGTTTTGTGAGGGTGAGGAGGGGTGTTATGTGTTTTCTCTCCAAATGAAGCATGATTTATGTATGTAGGCAACAAGTATTTAAACCTAAGAGTATCAACATAGTATTTGATAGGTGTATATTCAAATGTATTTCATACCTAATGCATTTCATACCTCATGCCTATTAGAATGTGTCTTATTTTTGATTATTGTCTCAATTAGTGCTGGATTCTTTGCTAGAAATTCATTAAATTTCATTAGATATATTTAAATCAGAAATTTCAATCTAACTTTAAAAGTTCATTTATATATTAAAACATGTCACTTAAAAAACAAGTTTTCATGTGCCGATTTTACCGTGTCACTAAACATAATGTGTAGGTACCATGTGATAGGCTTGTTGGCAGACATCTGGCCTGATCATGTCAAGTATGCTGTAAATGCTACATGTCTGGCTCTTGGCCCTGCACTGTTGGATTTTTAAGCAGGACTCTTCTTGGAGTGCCAAAATTCTGACCGTCCAAAGTGTTCCGACACAACACATTCTAAGTTATGATTATTCTGCTAGAGTGGGGGAGATTAGAATTTTTCAGTCTTACAATGCTAATAGTTTCTCCTGCGTCCTTGCCCTGCCCTTTTCTTTTTCTTCTTTAGGTCAGCCCCAGTTGATGCTGACAGCAGGACCCAGTGTTGCCGTCCCTCCCCAGGCACCTTTTGGTTATGGTTATACTGCACCACCCTATGGACAGCCTCAGCCTGGTTTTGGGTACAGCATGTGAGGTGGAAAGCTGATCCTGTAGTCACCTATTTTCATCCTGAAACATCGTCTCTACCCACTTCTCAGTTTATAACAAGGGAAACAGGCAACGTGTTCTTATAACCTTTATTTCATGAAGGACTACTTTTTGTTTCTAACTATAAACTTGGATCACCTACGTTAAAACATTATTTCACATTCCACATCATTTTAGAATTTATTTTCAAAGGGGAATTGTTTCAATGTTTTATTCACTTTGCCTTTTTTTCTTACCCCTCGTTCTTTGAAGAACTGCTTAATATTCAATCTGTTGTGAAGAACCTGATTTGCACTCTGTAGTGTTTAAAGAAAAAAAGAAACTCTAATACTGAATCTCTTAAATTTAGCATATGTAAACAGCTTCATATGTATTGTCTAAATGCATTTAAATCTCTTATTCAAAGAAAAGCTAAAGCAAAAATACTGGTATATGACCATGCAAGACTGTCATTTTCAACAAAGACAACACTAATCAGCGTATCCTACATTGGATTGCAGTGTTCTCCAAATTATTTGAAAAATGCATACAGACAACTAGCCTGATTTTTAAATGAGCATAAAAAGTCCTCTAACCTATGCAGGTTTCCCCATTACGCATATAGAGAAAATGCTAGTGTGTTTTGCTCACTTCATATGTAACAGGTGCCCTTACGTTGTGCTGTATCCTGTGCTTTTTGTGTGGGACCATTCCATTCAGGAACAAAGAGCACCATGATTCCAATCTTGTGTGTACTAACCCTTCCCTGAGGTTTGTGTATGTTGGATATTGTGGTGTTTTAGATCACTGAGTGTACAGAAGAGAGAAATTCAAACAAAATATTGCTGTTCTTCAGTTTTGTTTTGTGGAATTTGAAATTACTCAAATTTAAAATAAATTACTGGACTGTGGAAATAACATGTAGAATTGCAGTTTTAATTAAATATCTCTCAAACCCAAAGAACAATAGTTTTGGAAGTTTCATCTTGGATACTCAGGCATGATACAGAGAGCCATGAAAGGGGAATGAAAATTGGTACGTATGAAGAAACTGTATTATATTATGTATATTTGTATAGCTAATAAGGTACAATACAGTTTAAAGAACCAGTCACCATTAGAGTGGGCTACATTTTATCTATCTACAACATTTTAACCAAGTGACAAGCATTTCATTTAAGTGAACAAATCGTGGATGTTAGGTTATTTTAACTTGAAGTAAAATATATTTGAACATACAATTAACATGCTGTTTCTCACCATGAACTGTGAAGGTGCCTAAACTATGGGTATTTCAAGTTGATTTTTTAAAATAAGAGTGTGAATTCAACTCTTGCTTATAGCTGAGAATGTGACTACTTTAAGTTCGTTTCACTATCTCTTCCTTAATCCTCAGTAGTTAACACAACCCTGTGCCCAGCCTGTATTGCTGTACAACCCTTTTTTTTTTTTTTAAGACCGAGTCTCTCTCTATTGCTCTGGGTAGAGTGAGTGCCATAATGTCAGAGCTCACAGCAACCTCAAACTCTGGAGCTCAAGCCCTTTGCTCAGCCTCCCAAGTAGCTGAGACTACAGGAGCCTGCCTAGTTTTTCTGTTTTACAGTAGAGACAGGATCTCACTCTTACTTGGGCTGGTCTCGAACTCCTGAGCTCAGGCAATCTACCTGCCTCGGCCTCCCAGAGTGCTAGGATTACAGGCATGAGCCATTGTGCCTGGCCTGCTGTATAACTCCTACCATGAGATCCACTGAAGACTTTTTAAAAAAACTTAAAACCCCCAAGCCTTTTACGCACCTTTAATCCACCACCACCACCCCCAGTCTTCATGTAGGAAATTGGAGTGTTGGCTAGAAAATTCCTTTTGGTTTATCATAGTGAATGCATCTTGCTGTTCAGGCCCTGGCTGTGCATGTGTTCCCGGATCTCTGGTCCCTTTCTTTATTGTTAACAAATGGTGCCTCGAAGCTCATTCTTTTCTGTGACAAGATAGTTCTGCTTGGACCTTTCCTATACTTCCAATCACCTGGTTTGTATCAGTGGCATGATTTTTCCTTTACCCTCCCTAATAGAAGCAATTAAAAATACTTCAGTAAAGGTTTTCTTGTAGCAAACAATTTTTTAAAAGAAAAAGTGGTTTATTATTTTAAACAAAAAAGCCTTTTAAGGGCGGTGCCTGTGGCTCATCGAGTAGGGCGCCGGTCCCATATACCGAAGGTGGCAGATTCAAACTGGCCTCAGCCAAACTGCAAAACAAAAAAATAGCCAGGCATTGTGGCGGGCGCCTGTGGTCCCAGCTATTCGGGAGGCTGGGGCAAGAGAATTGCCTAAGCCCAGGAGTTGGAGGTTGCTATGAGCTGTGTGATGCCATGGCACTCTACAGAGGGCAATAAAGTGAGACTGCCTCTACAAAAAAAAAAAAAAAGTCTTCTAAGCATGTGCTGTGTTCTGTGATGTTAAATTGCCATTTAAGCCATCCATACTTGGCTGCCATAGAAAGAGAACCCTCTATGGTGTATTACTTATGTTCAGACACTGCGATGTGTATTACCACTGAGCATTTTCAGAATTATGTGGGAAATTATCTTTAAATCACAAAACGCCTAGCCCAAGACTGGGCAATGGCAAGAGTACACTAAATGGCAAAATTAACTGGTAATAAACTGTATTTCAAGCAAAGAATCTTCCCTAACGTAACTCTGAGTTTATCAAAGATGTTCTACAAGGAACTAAAAACAGACAAGGGCACTAAAAGTTCTTACCACTCTAAATGTAACTTGAAAAGGAGGAAAGAAAGATTAGTGGAAAGCTTCCAGACGGCAAGCAAGCTTTCAGTGATCTTTCCTAGTATCCAAATATCACATATTTGTACAGTGGCTATACTTGTTGAAAATTATTACCACCATGGCCACTAACAGTGTATAATATTGCAAAACTAGTGATCTCCAAGTAGCGCTGCTTGACTTGACTTTTCTGTAAATTTAATCACGCCAACATTCTCATTCTAAATTTTTTTTTGAGACAGAGTCTCACTATGTTGCCCTCAGTAGACACACTAGGGTGTCACAGCTCATAGCAACCTCAAACTCTTGGGCTTAAGCGATTCTCATGCCTCAGCCTCCTGAGTAGCTGCGACTACAGGCACCTGCCTGCCACAATGCCTGGCTGTTTTTTGGTTGTAGTTATTGTTGTTTTTAGAAAGTGGGCACCCGAGCCGCTCATTCTAGATTTTTAATACTCTTAAATTACTAAAAATCACAGAAAGCTTTAGTTTGCCATTTAATACCTGTTGATATTTGCTATATTTGAAATTTTAAAAAATACAGATTCATACAGATTCACTTAAATGTAACAGTAAGAAACCCCAGTGCATGTTAAAATAAAAAACCATACAGAAAATATTGATTTACTGAATTATATAGGTCTTACAACTGTTGACACATTTTACATTTTGTAAGGAACACTGCTTTCATCAGAAAAGCCTTAAATTTGAGGAAGCTTAGCGCAGGAGCAGGAGATAGATACAAGTTTTCCAAGACACTGTCCATTTACTGTCAATTCTTTTCCTTAAAGGGACTGGCGTGGTTTACGTATGAGGAAATGTCTTACACACTCAGGTCTGAGTAACTATCGTTTGTTTGTCCTTACAAGTAAAAATGTTCCGGCTCAGCACCTGTGGCTCAAGCGGCTAAGGCGCCAGCCACATACATACACCTGAGCTGGCGGGTTCGTATCCAGCCCAGGCCTGCCAAACAACAATGATGGCTGCAACCAAAAAACAGCAGGGCGTTGTGGGAGGTGAAGGCAGGAGAATCCCTTGTGCCCAGAAGTTGGAGGTTGCTGTGAACTGTGATGCCACAGCACTCTACCCAGGGCAACAGCTTGAGGCTGTCTCAAAAAAGTAAAAAATAAATAAAACAAGTAAAAATGTCCATGACAAAAGCAGCTAATTCAGCTCACAAATGAGTCACCCAAGTTCATTTCCTTAAGCCAATGACCATACTTTTGTTGAACACAATGTCTGATAATATGTAGAAGGCTAAGACAAATAGTAATGGGCCAATAACATGTTTTTACTGTTTCATCAAAGACATTAAGTGAAGCTTAGTGAATGCAAGTGAGTGAAAAATAAAATGGCACACCTGCTTGATTTATGGGAGGTGCCAGTAGTTTTCCCTACCATTACTTTTACATCACCAGTGCAGTGTCAACACAGGGAAAAGAAAACGTCTTAGTATTATGAAAACAGAGACCCCATTGAGCTTTGCAGTGTATGCTTTGAGAACTGTGAAAGTCCCATAAAATGCAAGTTAAGTAGAAAGCAAGTATATTTACAGATATCCCATAATTTTTATCTATTTATTCATCCTAGTAGATAGGCCATCTTTTATTAGTTACTTCAGTCAGCCACCCAAGGTCATCTTTGTGGCAATGCACTTTGAATTTGGAGTCATTAGTCTGAGGCAAGCCACAGAAATTACTGGAGCCAAAAATCATACATTTGAGTTCAACTCAGTCCTACGTGTTGTTTCATGTTATTGCATCACTTCTGAAGCCAGCATAAACATTCTGTTTAGAAACAGTTACTACTGTGGCATCATTCTCATTTGCAGCTTCTGCTGTGTTGTCATACACATCAGTAAACCAAATAATAGAGCTTTCAAGACTGGCTGCAGTAGTCTTGGTGTTCTGCCCACAGACTATACCAATGATTTACAGCTTGAAATTGTGCTATAATATTGCTATAGTGCTACTGTGCTACAGTTAACCATGGAGCATTAGAGCCACTTCAAATGGACCTATTACCAAAATTCTGGCATCATTACAGGTTGTAGTGATATACTGAATTTAGTAATTACTATCAGGAGCCTCCAAAAAGAAGGCTTTAAAGAAAACTGGATTCTAGCAAGACAATGACCAGGAAGCTTTATGGCTTTGGGGAGTTCGGATCTTTTGGTTCATATTTTGGACAGCTGGTATAACATGGGAATTACTAGAATTATACCAAATACATTTTTTGAAAAAAACAAAAGGGGTCCAGGTGTGGTGGCTCATGCCTGTAATCCTAGGACTCTGGGAGGATGAGGTGAGAGGATCACCTGAGGTCAGCAGTCCAAGATCAACAAGACCTGTCTCTGCTCAAGAATTAGCAGAGTATGGTGGCGCACACCTACAGTACAAGATACTTTAGGAGCCCGAGAGAGGAGGATTGCTTGAGCTCAGGAGTTTGAGATTGCAGTTAGCTATGATGCCACTGCACTCTAACCAGGATAACAAAGTGAGACTCTCAAAATTTAAAACAAGAAAAGCAGAGCAAAAGGGAAGAAAACGGGCACCCTTAATAATCTATTCCTTAGGGCGGTGCATGTGGCTCAGTGGGTAGGGTGCCGGCCCCATACACTGAGGGTGGCGGGTTTGAACCCAGCCCTGGCCCCAGCCAGCTAAAAAACAGCAGTGACAACTGCAACCAAAAAATAGCTGGGCATTGTGGCGGGCACCTGTAGTCCCAGCTGCTTGGGAGGCTGAGGCAAAAGAATCGCTTAAGCCCAAGGGTTGGAGGTTGCTGTCAGCTATGATGCTATGGCACTCTACTGAGGGTGACAAAATGAGACTCTGTCTCAGGAAAAAAATCTATTCCTTAAGTTCTAGGAAAAGAAACATTAGGGTTGACAAACTACATATACTTCAATTACCATAAATTCTTACATGGGCCCACTCAGGTCCATCTGCAAGGTACATGTGGTTTCTTCATGACTTTCAACAGCTTCATTGTTAGAGAAAATGGAGGAATTTTTATAACTTAGGATTTAGAACCATTGCTGATTACTTTTGGCCAGTGTGAATCAGGGGAAGTGAACATAAAACACTGCACAGGTGGGTTGTATCAGTGCTATCAAAATCTTAGCTTTGAAAAAAAATCCAGATACCAAACCATGAGATTCCATTGTGGATGACCGCTATACCAAGATCTACTAGAAAACAGGTGATCAGTTATTAAGAAAATGACGGGAACAAACCGCAGTTTGAATCCAGTGGGAATGCCCTTGAACCACTGATTCTTCAAAGGGAACAGTAGCTCATGGGGAAGCGCTGCCAAAGACCTAATCGCACATAGGGAAATGCTGTTCCCTCCCTGCCCCTACCTTTTTTTTTGCAGTTTTTGGCCAGGGTTGGGTTTGAACCCGGCACCTCTGGATATGCGGCCGGCTTCTTAACTCCTTTGAGCCACAGGCACCGCCCCATTTCCCCTCTTTTTGTAGAGACAGAGTCTTACTTTGTCGCCCTCGGTAGAGTGCAGTGGCGTCACAGCTCACAGCAACCTCCAGCTCTTAGGCTTAGGCGATTCTCTTGCCTCAGCCTCCCAAGTAGCTGGGACTACAGGCGCCCGCCACAACGCCCAGCTAGATTTTTTGTTTCGCAGTTCAGCTGGGGCCAGGTTTGAACCCACACCCTCGGTATATGGGGTCAGCGCCCTACTCGCTGAGCCACAGGCACGGCCCTACAGCACTCTTTTGAGGGCAACATAGTGAGACTGTCTCAAAAAAAACAACAAGGTTCCTATGGCTTCTTAGCCTATCTTTTCACCAAAAGGAAAACCTCCCTAGGAAACCAAATTAAAAACAGAAGATTGCTTAGTGAGTGAAGTCAAAACCAAAAAGAGTTGATAGATTGTAAAGTGGGTTTTTTTGTTTTTTGGGGTTTTTTTTCTTTCTTTTCCTTTTTTTGAGACAGAGTCTCACTGTGTTGCCCTCGGTAGAGTGCATGGTGTCACAGCTCACAGCAACCTCAAACTCTTGGGCTTAAGCGATCCTCTTGCCTCAGCCTTCCAGGTAGCTGGGACTACAGGCGCCCGCCACAACGCCCGGCTATTTTTTTGTTGCAGTTTGGCTGGGGCCGGGTTTGAATCTGCCACCCTCGGTATATGGGGCTGGCGCTCTACCCACTGAGCCACAGGCACCGCCCTACCCCTTTTAACGTGATTTTGTTTTGACCTGTTTCTCTCATCTTAAGTTTTTGTTTTGGCATCTATCACTTGAACCACCAAGATCATTTAACCAACAGTATTTTTTTAAGCCCAAAATGACAACTCTGTAACTGCCAAGTACATGATGGAAGAGCACAGGAATGGGTTTTATTTTCATCTCAAGAATATTTAAATTGAGGGGAAAAGTTCAGCTTTTATTGTTAAAATTTGACAGGCATCAAACATGTGATAGAGGAACTGTCATCATAAAAGTCCATCTAGTAAAGTTTTAAGTGACCAGTGACTTTGTCAATTAAGTCTGCTGGTCCTGGCCCAATTCCTAGGACAGTTCGAGAGCCTGGTGCAATCTGAGTACGTCCAGCATCTTGGATTAAACTTACAGTCAGTCCCAGCATTTTCGCGTGGGTCAATAACTCAACCAGGGTTTCTTCATCAGGAGCTTTGACCACCACTTTGGGCTGGCCACAATATTCCCACTGTTTGAGCACTTCAGGATTTTTCCTTTGAATTTGCTTGTAGGCAGAAACAGCAGCATGAGAGCACTGGGCAGCCACTTTTCCTTTTCCCATCTTTAAGTCGGTTCGAACCACAAGAATCATTTTGTACTCCCCATTTTCTCCTAAGATGCTTGCTTCAGTGCCTGTCTCTGTGTCTGTTTTGATCGTCAAGCCTTTGGAACGCATCCCAAAACGTACTCGGAGGCCCCAGCCCAGGCACATACCACATGCAACTCCAGCAGCCAAGGTGAAAGCACCAGGATGAGACAAATATTCCATGACCAAAGATTTGGAGGACATCTTAAGGGAAAGGAAAAAAGTTATCACTATCTAAGTAATAGTAAGATATAAAGGCTTATCAAAGAAACACTTAACTATAAGCAGAAAGCAACATTTTAGAACTACATGAGGTCATCCAGGAAAAAAGCAGAATGTGTTTTAGATCTTATGCATGCAGCCTACTTCCACTCCCCACCTCCCACCTCCATGTACTAGAAAAGACTCATGCATCTATATAAAACAGTTTAAATCATTTAGAATTTTTTTTTTTTAAATTGAGACAAAGTCTTGCTCTATAGCCCAGGCTGGAGTGCAGTGGGGACATCAAAGCTAACTGGAACCTCAACTCTGGGGCTCAAGTGATACACCTGCTTCAGCCTTCCAAATAGCTAACACTACAAATGTGCACAACCATGCTTGGATAACCTTTTTTTCTTTAATGTTTTTTTTTTTTTGAGACAGAGCCTCAAGCTGTCACCCTGGATAGAGTGCTGTGGCATCACAGCTCAGAGCAACCTCCAATTCCTGGGCTCAAGCGAGTCTCCTGCCTCCACCTCCCAAGTAGCTGGGACTACAGGTTTCCACCACAATGCCCGGCCATTTTTTGGTTACAGCCGTCATTGTTGTTTGGTGGGCCTGGACTGGATTCGAACCTGCCAGCTCAGGTGTACGTGGCTGGCACCTTAGCCCGTTGAGCCACAGGCACCAAGCTTTCTTTAATGTTTTATAGAGACAGGGCCTTGCTATGTTTTCCAGGCCAGACTCAAACTCCTATCAATCACTCCTGCCTCAGCCTCCCAAAGTGTTGGGATTACAGGTATGAGCCAATATGCCTGGCCATTTTTAATCTTAATGTGAACAAATTCACATCAAGTTCAAAAACTTTTCCTCAGTCTTAAGTCTTGTGGAGAAAGGAAATATTCTGTTTTGCCAAGATGCCTAAAAATATCTAAAAAAACCAAAAATAACTCACCCTTTTCTTGGAATACAGTGCTAATCTGTGTTTTCACAATGTGGTACTTTTTAATGGAGGAGGTATGAAATAAGTTCCCCGCAGAAGAACCTCAAAGAAATTTCCCACTGTCGTGTTAACACATTGTTGACCAGTCCGAGTTAACTCGTGTCTACACATGCATTAGCTATTGCAATTTTTAAAACATAGGGTAGGCTCAGCACCTGTAGCTTAGTGAGTAGGGTGCCAGCCACATACACCGAAGCTGGCGGGTTCAAACCCGGCCCGGGCCTGCTAAACAGCAATGACGACTGCAACCAAAAAATAAAGAGCCAGGCGTTGTGGCAGGTGCCTGTAGTCCTAGCTACTTGGGAGACTGAGGCAAGAGAATCGTGTAAGTCCAAGAGTTTGAGGTTGCTATGAGCTGTGATGAAACAGCACTCTACTGAGGGCGATATAGTGAGACTCTTATCTCAAAAAAAAAAAAAAAAAAAGCCCAGAGGGCAATGTAGGATATTGTAAAAGTTTTTTTGATCATGTTCAGTTGTGTTCACTTTATCCTAAATTGTTTTTCTAGATATTCAGGTTTTTAATCACAATTTTAGTATTGCAAAAATTTCAACCATGACGGATTGTGATAGTGAAGAATTTTTCAATGAATTACATGCAGATGCTTTATCTTGTTCTGAGTGATTTTGAAATATTTTGTAGTGATCTGGAAAATAATAGTTTATCAGAAGACAATCATCAGCCTCACATTAGACCATCAAAACAACAAAAAAGAAATGTAATAGAATATGATATTGAAAGTGATTTTGAAGAAGAGTGGATTGAAAATATTACATTAACCTTGGAGAATTATACAAATATCTCAGGTATAACTGTTGAACTCAGTGATCCAGAGTATCAGTGAGGTGCAGATTTACCTTTTGATGATTTTATTCTTTCTTTTTTTTTTTTTTCACTTTGTCATCCTTGGTAGAGTGCTGTGGCATCATAGCTCACAGCAACCTCAAACTTTGGGCTCAAGCAATTCTCTTGCCTCAGCTTCCCTAGTACCTGGGACTACAGGCACCTGCCATAACATCCAGCTATTTTTTTGTTTAGCAGGCCCAGGCTGGGTTCAAACCCACCAGACCTAGAACATCTGGCCAGTGCCCTAACCACTGAACTACGGGTGCACCCTATTTAGTTATTTCTTGAACCAATTTATACCACCACCAAATAGAATAATTTTATAAAAACTGCTAAAACTTTACTGTGGATGGAAGTTACCACTAGTGACCTAAAGAAGTTTCTCACTTTACTGACATTAATGGGACAAACAAATCACACTGGAGAGATTATACTGGTCAACAGACCCTTTGATTGAAACACCAATATTCCGCAAAACTATGACCAGAATGAGGTTCGAGAAAATCCTTCCAATTTTTCATCTTAGTGATAATTCATAAACTACATCTAGTGAAGACAGACTTTATAAAATTAGGCCTCTTTTGGATTACTTTATTTCACAATTTGATTCTTTATATATACCTAAGCAGGAATTATCTCTAGATGAAGCAGTGGTACCATATAGAGGACCTATCAGCTTCAATTCACTTTCATATTCAATTTTGGAACAACAGCCAGTGACATGGTATACCTTCGGCATAAAACTGACAGTCAACAACATGTTAATGGACCTAGAGTGAAGGGGCTTACTGAGCAAGGATGCTAGAAATCGTGCAAAATGAAGTTGTCCCATTGAGCGTTTTAATACATACAGATGCTTTTCAACTTAACAATGGAGTTATGGCCCAATAAACCCATTCTTTAATACACCTAACCCACAGAGTTCGTAGCTTAGCCTAGCCTACCTTATACGTGTTCAGAACACTTCATTAACATACAGCTGGGCAAAATCATCTCATTCAAGGCAAATATAGTGTTGAATGTCTATGTAGTTATTAAATACTGCACTGAAAGTGAAACAATGATTGTATGGGTACTCACCATTAATTTACATAGATAAAAGCACACTACAGAAAGTTGGTAGCATTGAAATAAAAATAATTACTGTATCTCTTGGTTGTGATGAGGCTTGAGAATAGCCAATAGAAAGCAGTGGGGCATCAACACTTGCTAAGGGTTTAGCAAGCATAGTGTTCTTCAGGAAGATACCATGTTTTGACTGTATGGTTTGTTTCTTTTCATTGTATGTTTTCTATAGCAATCAAGAGCATTCTATTATTTGCCTATCGACTTTTTTAAATGTCTCATAAATGACATCCATTTCTCCTAACAACCACATATCACTGCTGATAGCAAATGCCTCTGTCAGTTTCTTTGCTGTGAAATTTCTTGGTGCCTTGGGTATAACTTCTTCCTTTGCCTCAGCTTCTTAAGTTCTTTCTTCTTTCAGTTTGATTAGCTCCTCAATGCATAAGTCTTCAGCCACAATTATCGTATGCAACTGTTCCTTAAAAGCTTCAGTGCGTTCAGTATGTTTGATGCACTTGATGCTCACCACTGACCTTCACGTTATGAAAATGTTTCTTGAAGTGCTGGAACCATCCATGACTTGCTTCATATATCTGCATATACATAGGGTCACTGTTATCCTCTTTTAGCATATTGAACAGACTTCTTGCCTTAGCCTGGATCATCAGTAGGCTAAGTGGTATGTGCTTCTGTAGCAGGTCTTCCATTCACATAACAAGTAATTTTTGCATATCATCAAGTGGCCCAGGTCTTTTCTTTGTGATGACAGTGGATTTAACCAATGCTGATGATTTATTTCACTGCATCAATGATTCGCTTCTTATCCTTTAAGATAGTTGAAACTGTAGACTGTGAAAGTCTAAACTCACATGCAAAGGCCATTCCTGGCTTGCTGCCTTCATGCTGGGTCATATCTTGAGTTTTACCTCAAGAGTAACTGCCGCCTTCCTCATCTCACCAGAAGCAGGAAACACAGACAGGTACTTTGTAGACATGATGGGATGTGAAAACACAAAACACAATATCCAAAAAAGCTGAAACACAGTGCAATGTGGAGTATCAGGTGCTTTCCCTCATGATCACATGGCTGACTGGGATTTTACCGTATGCTGCCACTGCCCAGTATACAAGAGAGTATCATACAACATGTCCCACTGGCCTGGGAAAAGATCAAAATTCAAAACTCGAAGTACAGTTTCTACTGAATAGGTATTGCTTTCCCACCATCATAAAATCAAAAAAATCTTACATTGAAGACTACACTGAATTTTCCAAAAGTATAACTATCATATAAAACAAAGAATACCATCCTTTATTATTTTAGAAAATCCTGTTACCCCAGCAAAGCTGTTCATGATAGCTGAGTCATCAATAAAATACTGTCAGTCTACATTTGAGGCCACTGGATTGATAATGCTTCTAATAAGGAGGTATAAACAACATCAGTTTCTTCGTCTAGTGCAGTGGTTCTCAACCTTCCTAATGCTGCAATATATTTTCATTGTTAAAAAGGGGTAGTGACCCACAGGTCGAGAACCACTGTTCTAGTGGGATAGTATCCAAGCATTTATAAACATAGGGTCTTGGGCGGCGCCTGTGGCTCATTGAGTATGGCACCAGCCCCATATATCGAGGGTGGCAGGTTCAAACCCAGTCCCAGCCAAACTGCAACAACAACAAAAATAGCCAGGTGTTGTGGCAGGCGCCTGTAGTCCCAGCTACTTGGGAGGCTGAGGCAAGAGAATCGCCTAAGCCCCTAAGTTGGAGGTTGCTGTGAGATATGATGCCACAGCACTCTACTGAGGGCGACAAAGTCAGACTCTGTCTCTAAGAAAAAATAGGGCCACTATATTTGTAGTGCTTATAATCAGCATAGCACAGATGACAGCCATGGAAATACTTATTTTATCATAAATTTCCTTCTTATTCTTTTTTGTTAAAATTATAAACATCTTTTTGAAATTACGTTAGGTAGATTATGCAATATTTATCAAAGATTTCCATCTCAGGATCGTATGTAATTCATGTACTATAAAATTCACCCTTACAATTCAGTGGTTTTTAACATATCCACAAAGTTGTATGACTATCAGACTATCTAATTCCAAAACATTTTCACCGTTCCAAAAGGAACCCCTTTATCCATTAGCAGTCAATTCCCACTTTCTTCTCTCACTTGCCTATTCTGGACATTATATAATCTTAACGTTTTCAAGGTTCACCCATGTGGTGGTACAATATCATTATTTCCCTTCTTGTTATTGGTGAATAATATTCCACTGTACAGATGTACCACATTTTATCTACCCATTGGCTGATGGATATTTAGGTTTCCACTCTAGGCTGTTAGGAATAATGCTACCATGAGGATTTGTATGTAAAGTTTTTTGTGTAAACATGTTTTCATTTCTCTTGGGCATATACCTCGGAGTCCAACTGCTGGGCCACATGATGACACTGTTTAACTTTTTAAGCAACTGTCAAATTATTTTCCAAAGTGGCTGCACCATTTATTATTTGTTACAAATGATTTGTTATACAAAGTATGTGTTCACTCTGAATGGGCTGAGAACCAACTACTGTTCTAGTAGCTTAAGACTCAGTCTCTAATTAAGAAACAAACAAAAAACCAAAGCTTTGCAAACAGATCTGCATATATAACTTACAGCTGTCTCCAGATCTCAAAGCAGGATTGGGAAATAGTAGGATTTTAATGAGATAAGCTTCTAGTAACTGTAAAAGGATAACACAGTTACACTCAATCTCTGAAAACAATGTTTTATAAAGAATTTATAATATCTCCAAATTATAAATGTATACTTTAATACTTTATACTGCTATTTGCTTGTTATCTTGCTTTTAAAAGCTGGATATAAGTCAAATTAATAAAAAGGTAAAAGAGCTGTGCAGTAGCTGAGGCAGGAGAATTGCTTGAGCCCAAAAGTTAAGAGGCCAACACAGCAAGACCCCACCCATCTCTAAAAAGAGTAAAACCAGTTGATATCCCCACACTTGCAATCTCAAATTCAAATCCTGTCCTTGAGGAAACAAAGCTAATCTTCCTGGAGTTGCTACTTGATACTATAAAACCTACAGCTACTTGAGTCTGTTAGAATCCTTTACTCTTCAGAAACTTTCCAAAATACCTCCCCCAAAACCTTCTGCATCCCTTTCTGGAGCTACCTTCTTAATGCCCAATTTCTACAGGCAAGGAAGCAGAATGACCAAGAGATTGCAGTCAGGAACTTATTTCTAGAAGAATGATGTGGTCAATAGCACCTTGTCTATTAACTTTAGCAAAAAAAAAAAAAAAAAAAAGTTATTGTCTTTGATGGGGTAGAAATTAGTTTGAGGTGGGATCAAGAAATAGAGACTAAGCAAGTGAAAAGAAAAAGCAATGGATATAAGGTGACATGGAAAAAACAAAGGGGTTTATTTCTGTTTGATGAACGTATTTTAAGTGCCAGTAGGATAGTCAGATGAAAGGTGCTCTATATGCTCTGTAGCCCATTGAGCCACAGGCGCTGAGCCAGCTCTATTATATTTACAAAGATTTATATCTCTCAAAACAGAGCATATAGGCTCGGCGCCTGTGGCTCAACGGGCTAAGGCACCAGCCACATACACCTGAGCTGGTGGTTCGAATCCAGCCCGGGCCCACCAAACAACATTCACGGCTGCAACCAAAAAATGGCCGGGCGTTTGTGGCAGGTGCCTGTAGTCCCAGCCACTTGGGAGGCAGAGGCAGGAGACTCGCTTGAGCCCAGGAATTGGAGGTTGCTGTGAGCTGTGATGCTACAGCACTCTATCCAGGGTGACAGCTTGAGGCTCTGTCTCAAAAAACAAAACACACAAAACCAGAGCATATAGCTGTTGTATTTACAAAGGGATCTGGTCTTGGAAAGGAAATGGGGCACCCTTCCCAATGTTAAGTTTTAGTCTGGCAGGTCTATGGACTTCAAAGCAGGAAGTCATTCTCTGGAGGGATGGTGATCATACAAAAGACAAACTGAAGGAGAGAAGAGAAAGACTGGAATGAAAAGTATGGCAAAATTACAGAGGAAACTACTTAATCTCTTCCTCCAAACATACAAACTAATCTTTAGGATGAGGACGAGAATTCTGGAATGACACACCATAATACCTATGTTCTTAGAGAATAATTTAAGGACAGTAAAGTAATAGATGCTATTTATCTAGACATGATATTAAAGAACAGGTGGTGTGATGAAAGTAGGCTTGAAAGGCAGATGGCTGTGGTTAGAAAGAGATGCCTTGATTTGGGAGATGGAAAGTTATAAAGAGATACAAAATCCAAAACACACCCTATAGAAATGAATATCTGAATTACAGTCAGGAGTGAGTCACTAAGTTTATCTACCTTCTCAATTCTTTCAGGTTTATTACTATTATTATTTTTTTTTTGAGACAGTCTCACTTTTTTGCCCTGGGTAGAGTACCATAGCATCATAGCTCAGAGCAACCTCAAGCTCTTGGGCTCAAGCAATTTTCTTGCCTCAGCCTCCCAAGTAGTGGAGACTACAGGCGCCCGCCACAATGCCCAGCTATTTTTAGAGATGAGGTCTCACTCTGGCTCAGGCTGGTCTTGAACCTATGAGCTCAGGCAATCCACCTGCCTTGGCCTCCCAGAGTGCTAGAATTACAGGCATAAGCCACCATGCTTGGCCTAATTCTTTCAGTTTTTATGAGATACTGCCTCCTGCCTTCCAAACACTGTACACAGAGGAGTACACAAAATAGAAAAGTCTCTTCTTGATGGAGTTTACATTGTAGCCGTGGTTTTAAAGTGGCTCAGTCCTAATTGTGAATTTCCTTTAACACTTTGTTTTTAAAGCTCAGAATACTTTGGCATGTATTGTGTCATTTGATCCACATAACACTGAGAAGTGAGGATTATTTCCACATGAAAAATGAAATTGAAGCCAATAAAAGAGAAGTTAAGCTCAATGAAACAAATGTTTACTGGCTATGTGCCACATATAGTGATGACCAATACAGAGCAACGTCAGTCATTCACAGATGAGTGGGGAAGACAACTAATTGCAATGGTGGTAAATGTCATGAAAAGGTGTTAGGGACATACATAAGAGATGTTAGCTCTGTTTAGGTCAGAGGCCTCCTTGAGGAAATGATACTGAATCTACAACAAAGATGAGTAAGAAAGGTGAAGGAAAGATCATTCCGGACCAAAAGAACACCAAGTAGGAAGGCAAACAGAGAAAAATATGCTTATGACCTGAAAGCAATCCAGATAGCTGAGAGATGGAGGAAGAGTAGAAGAGGACAGAGACAGAAAGAAGGGCAGATTTCATATCAAAGAAGGCTTTACAAACAATGTTAAACAGTTCCTTAAGGACGCTGGGAAGCTGCTGCACAAAAATGACTTGTTTTATAAAAGATCACCTGCAGTTTCAATGTGAAGAATGCCTTAGAAGTCAGCAAGAACAGATATAGGGAGATCAAATTAGGAGGCTGCTATATTGTAATAATAGTAATTGTTAACATTTACTAAGTGTTCCGCTATGTATTAGACACTGGCTAAGCACTCTACATAAATTGTCTCCCTTAATGCTCTCAACATTAAGATAAATACAGACAAGGACTTACTATATTTTTTCTGACTTTAGAATGGTGCAAAAGCAATATGCATTCAATAGTAAAAACCTTACTTCATGTAACCACACAACCATACTGTTTTTCTCTTTTAGTATTCAATAAATTACATGACATATTCAACATTTTATTATAAAACAGGCCTTGTGTTAAATGATTTTGCCCAACTGTAGGCTAATGTAAGCATTCTGAGCATGGTTATGGTAGGTTAGGCTAAATAAGCTATGATATTAGGTAGGTTAAGTGTATTAAATCAATTTTTTAACTTAATAGCACTTTCAACTTAGGATGGGTTTGCATGGTGCAACCCCGCTCTAAATTGAGGAACATCTGTATTTAATTATTATAGCCATTCTTCAGATGTGGAAATCAAGGAACAGAAATTCTAAGTAGCTTGCCCAAATTTACACAGCTCTTAAGTTTTAGTCTTAATCTATCGCCATAGTCTTTTTTTTTTGAGACAGTCTCAAGTTGTCCCCCTGGATAGAATTGCCGTGGCATCACAGCTCACAGCAACCTCCAACTCCTGGGCTCAAGTGAGTCTCTTGCCTCTGCCTCCCAGGTAGCTGGGACTACAGGCGCCCGCCACAACGCCTGGCTATTTTTTGGTTGCAGCCGTCATTGCTGTTTGGTGGGCCTGGGCTGGATTCAAACTCGCCATTTCAGGTGCATGTGGCTGGCGCCCTAGCCTGTTGAACCACAGGCACCGAGTCACACAGCCATATTCTTAACATTACTCTATTACGCCTCTCCTACTAGAGCAGATGAGATGATGGTCACTTAGACATGAGAAATGGGAATGGAAAAGAAAAGAAGTGGCCAAAGCAAATCTGTCTAATCTGATGACTAACTGTAAGTTTGGTGGTAAAAGAAAGGGGGAAGTTAAGAGAGAAAACTATACCTATACATTTGAACAAATGGAAAATAGAAGTAGTATTTACTGATAAAGTGAATTCTGGTGAAATAGTATGTTTAAAAGAAAAAGACTTCAGTTTTGGTTTGAATGAAAGACATCTTGGTTAGAGATATCCAGACCAAAAAAAAAAAAAAAAGGTTGTAATAGTTTAAAAGGTCAGAAAGGCCTAGACTGGAAATACAGATTTAAGACCCTAATATATAAAAGGAGATTACAGAAGTGATGCAAATGCACGAGGGCATGAAGAAAAGACTAAAACATAATCCTGCTCAAAGGAGTAGGGCGCTGGCCCCATATGCTGGAGGTGGAGGGTTCAAACCCAGCCCCAGCCAAAAAAAAAAAAAAAAAAATCATCCTGAGGAAATGAACATTAGGGATCAAAGAGGAGTGACATGGAGGGGTCAGAAGTAGGAGGGTCGCATATGATAAGCTGTAGAACACCTAGTTTCAGTTTGCATTCACAAGAGTGCCCAGGGTGACAGGGTTGCACTGACATACATACACAATACATTATGAGTCTAGATGTCTCTGCAGCAAAAAAATTAATTTAAATTAAACAAACTCTTAATAGAAAGTTTTACAATCCACATTATCTCATAATACGTCTATCATTCAGCTGCTACATACAGGGTGTCCATAAGTTCTATGCAATTTAAGTTGCAAATGAACTTTAAGGACACTGTGTATTTACATAGTAGCAGACCTTCTCTTTGATAACCTAACAGACTGAAAATTGAACAAATACTCAATTACTTCTTAAAAAGTATACTAATCTCTATGTCAAAAATTAGAAGGACTCTCTGCACCAATTTCTAGGTTGTTTAGTAACCAAACATCCCATTTACCAGATTCATGTACTATCTGGAAAAGGGAACTACTTAAAATAGAGGAACTATTATGTGTTGGATAACATATAAAATCGTTTATATCCATTATCTCATTTAGTGTTGCTTTGAACATAAAAGAAAGATATTAGCTTCATTTTGAAGTTGAGAAAAGTGTTGACTAAACAGAAAAGCTACTTATTCACAGTAATGTAACTAGTAAGTGGCAGAACTGTAACATACCTATCTAAAGGTTGTAAGAAAAGGCTCATCTAATTTATACCAGTAAGATTAAAAACAGAGAACAGTGACAGTTACAGAAATTACTTTTTGTTGTTGTTTATGTCCCACATCTCAGTGGGGTCTCTTACTATAAAATGTTAAAACTGGCCAGGCGCTGTGGCTCACACTTGTAATCCTAGCACTCTGGGAGACCCAGGCTGGTAGATTTCCCGAGCTCAGAAGTTGAGACCTGCCTGAGCCAGAGCGAGACCTTGTCTTTAATAATAGCAGGGCATTGTGGTGGGTGCCTGTAGTCCCAGCTACTTGGGAGGCTGAGGTAAGAGAATCGCTTAAGCCCAAGAGTTTGAAGTTGCTGTGAGCTATGATGCCACCGCACTCTACCAAGGGCAAGTCTCAAAAAAAAAAAAAAAGTTAAAACTAACACTTATATCTTCATTCTTTAGGATGTTCTATCTCACATCAACCTGCTCAGATTATCATTTAACCCCTCTACAGTAGTGTGTCAGTCTAGCCCTTTTTCTATATACTTCCTGCAAGGAAAACAGTAAGCCCAGTGCTTGAGACTAAGGTAAAAATAACCACTTTTAGTATCACAGATAATCCTGAGTAATTACAGAACAATAAAACAAATATGTCCTATAAAACCCCCCTCTTGGTGCCTTCAAATTCTCCTCACTAAACCAGTTTTACAGGTGCTCTTGATCCCACTGTTTTCCCGAACCACATTGCCCCCCTTAAACCTACTTCACTGGCTACCATCCTTCTGCATTTTCCATCCTAAAGAAACCTTTCCCTGGCCATGTTCAGTGGCTTACACCTCTAATTCCCGCACTGTGGGAGGCTGAGGCAGGAGGAACATTGGAGCCTAGGAGTTCAAGACCAGCCTCAGCAACATAGCAGTTTTGTAGTCTCTACAAAAAAATAGAAAAAGCAGTTAGGTGTGGCAGCATATGCCTGTGGATCCACCTACTCAGGAGGCTGATTCAGGAGGATAACTTTGAGGTTATAGGGGCTATGATGATTCCCCTGCACACTAGCCCAGGAAACAGAGCAAGACCCTGTCTCACACAAAAACAAAATAAACTTTTCTTGAATCTTTTCAGACACTAAAGCCACTGTCTCATTTTATTATTCCTCCTTTTACCTCCAAACTCTTTCAATTACCTATCTCTATTTCTTCTAATCACCCTACTCAACTGCCTCTTTCCCAATCCATTGAAATTGCTACAGAATCAAATGCTTCCTAATTGCCAATTGTAGTTGTCTTTTTTAGGCCTCATCTTGAGTTTTTTGCACCATTCACTGATCACTTTTAAACCTTTAAATTTTCTGGCTCAGCGCCTTAGCTCAGTAGATAGGGTGCTGGCCACATGCACGAGGGTTGGTGGGTTCCAACCCGGTCAGGGCCTGCTAAAACAACAATAACAAAAAATTAGCCAGGCATTGTGGCGGGCGCCTGTAGTCCCAGTTAGTTGGGAGGCTGAGGCAAGAGAATGGCTTAAACCCAAGAGTTAGAGATTGCTATGAGCTGTGATGCCACAGCACTCTACCAAGGGTGACACAGTGAGACTGTCTCAAAAATAAACACATAAAAAAAAAAAAAAACCTTTAAATTTTTATCTGTGTAATTCTTTAACCCAACTTTCACCTGATTCTTATCATATATCTCTGATGGTTTTTCAACACTCTCCTCCAGTTCTACATCCTCTTTTTGCCCCTGGTATGTGTATTTACCAAAGGGGACACATTTGGCCCTTTCTTCAGTATATATCTACACTGCCCAATAAAGAAGCTATGGGTCAATATGTGATTATACAAACTTAAATTAGTTAAGAGTAGACTAGAGATCTATTAATATGAAATATTCTAAACTGTATCCTCAACTAAACTCAGTAACTTTCCTCCTCTCTCAAACTTTCTGCCATCTTGCCTGTCATCTGGGCAAGTGTGCCATGGCCTCAGTCTAGCTCACAGCAACCTCAAACTCCTGAGGTCAAGCAACTCTGCCTCAGTGTCCTGAGTAGCTGGGATTATAGGCGTGAGCCACAATGCTGGGCTAATTTTTTTTATTTTTAGTAGAGATGGGTGTCTCACTTTTGCTCAGGCTGGTCTCAACATCCTGAGCTCAAGTGATCCTCCAGCCTCCACCTCCCGGAATGTTAGGATCACAGGCATAAGCAACCATGCTCGGCCTAAACTATCTGAATACTTGATTTCTAAGCAAACCTAGACTTTTCCTTCTCCTATGTCCTACCACATCCAGTCACCAAATCCTATTAAATGTATCTATTTTTAACCTATCTCTCTCTACTACTGGTGCCAAAAGTCTTGCCAAAGTCTTCAAAAACAAACTTCTCTATCTGTAACTTTCCCTTATTCGCTTCACTCTTTCCCTAGTTCATCCTCATCCACATTATCATTGTAAATATATTTCTAAAACACATGTAAATTCTCATCTCAAAAATCATCAGCTACACGTCTACAGAATAAAACAAATCTCAGTATAAAAGCACTACACAATCTGGTTATAGACTACTTTATCCTTCCAACTTCCTCTTCTCTTACAAAACATACTGTACTATCCAGCCACTCCAAATTACCAGGTTCTTTCAAGCTGCAATCTGTCCCCTAAATTAGTTTCTACTTTTCTCAAGTTAAAACAAAAACATCCTATTCATCTAATTCAAATGGCACTGCCAGTGAAGTCTTGATATACTTACATCCTGTTCAGAACTTCTATAGCACTTAGACATAACTACTGTATCTTCCCAGTACAGTGCCTGGGATATGTTACAGGACTAAAACCCTATCTACACAATGCCTCTGTGTGACCGAGGGAACGAGTCTTTCAATTATTAAGAAATTATTTCTTTCCATGTAGAGCTCAAAAGTCTTCAGTGCCGTCGGCATTCAATAAACACTTAGCAGAGTCTGAGGCTTAGTATTTTCTCAATTGCAGAGAGAGAGCATGCACGCTATCTGAATGGAGGCTTTGCTGGGAACTAGAAATTCTGGGTCCTCCCCTGCCCACAGCTTGCTAACAGGCAAACCACCGAAGTCCCCTGCGGAGACTAGGCGGCAGTTTATAAAGAAAACGAAGGGGGGGGGTTACGGAACGAGGTGGGAAGAAACCCTGCAGCTGCAGAGAGAATAGAGAATAATATACCTGTCCTTCATCGTGTAAGGAGCCAACCTACCTAAAACAACCCTTCTTCCCACTCGCGCCTTCTCGTTCTTCACTTCCAGGCAGCTCCCACGCGTCTTTCGCGCCAGCTATCTCTTCCGGGGTGCCTGGACTACAAGTTCCGGATCAAGAACCACGAAGCCACCAGTCATTCTTCCTCCTGCCACACCCACAGGGACCTCAGCAACCCCCGAACTGAAATCCCGCGAGGACCGGCCGACGCTTCCCCTGGGCGGGGGGAACGCTTTTCTTTGGGAGGCCGGCTCGGCGTGATGAGGTCACTGGGCCGGAAGTGACGCGGGCGAGTTCCGGTTGGCCGGAGCCCAGCGGCGGGTGTGAGAGTCGGTCGGGAGCCGCTTCCAGGATCCTGAGATCCGGAGAAGCCGGGGTCGGAACGGGTAGGTGAGCTAGCCAACGCGGGGACTTGGGGATGGAAGCGAGAGACTATCCTCAGAGCGTGGCTTTTGGGGACACGGTAATTTCGACTTCCAGCGGTATTTTAGGGCGCCGCTGATGCCGAACGTCTCAGCCTGGCAGGAGCCAGGTTATTTGGGACACCTTCTCAGGTTGGTCGCCGGGACATTGAACCCAGACGCCGGACTCCAGACCGTTCCTTCTCCTCTCCGCGGACTTAGAAGCTACACTCTTTCGTCCTGGTTTCTCTAGGAACGTACAGTGAATGGAGAAGGTCTTCCCCGCTGACGACCGAGCTGTTTCTCCGTATGTCAGTTTGCTTCTTGTTCTCCCCAACCTTTAGCGCAGGATGCTGGATGTATCCGCTCCTAAACGAAAGTCAGCCGTGCAGTGCTTTAGCCGTGCCACCTAAAGCACTGGTGGTACAGGTGGTCGAGAGAATGGGCCTTCCCTCCGTAGAGCCGTTACAGATATGCCACTAGTTTCATGAAAAATAGAGCTGTCAGCCTTTTCAAACCCCTCACACTGTACTTCATTACAGTGGAGGTATTTTCAGTAAAACGTGAAGGTCGATTCGTCTCTCAAATTCCAAGAAGCCGTACGTGGCCTTGTATCACATTGCTAGATTATTTATAACCTTTAGTAGATTTTTACACCATTATCCTTTTTCACCCCTGCAACTCCATGCAAAAATGTAATGGTATATAGATTGGCACTGCTTGCATATTTTGGCAGTATTCCTTATCCTAACTTTAATGTTTTTCATTCCTTCTTTGGGGCTTGTCAGAGATTTCGTAGAGAGATTTGTTTTGCTTTGGTCATTTGGAAAAGCCTGTGCAGGTATTCCTATCGTAATGATAGAGAATTTAATATTCAGATTGCTACTAGATATTATTTGTATTGTCATTAACTCTGATTTTTAATTGTGTATTCGTAGCATGGATGGTGAAGGGAAGAAACTTTTATTTACTAGGCAGCATTCTATGCATTCTAGCATGTTTTTAATTGACTTGTGGAAGAGGGATGGTGGAACCTAGACAGAAGTGATTGTGTAGGTATGAACTGACTTTCAATTAGAAATCTTTCATATTATACTTTTTTGCCTAAATTATTTTAAAGCACTAAAGCATTTTTTTTACTTTGATAATATGTCCTACTTGGCTAGAATTGATTAATACCATTTAATTTCTGTGACTTACCAAGAAAGCACACATGTAACCAGGTTTCTGAAATACTTCACTAAGTGATTTGATGCCTTTTAGCAGTTTACCTATAGCTAGTTTAATCAGTTTTTAATTTACGTTACATCTTGTTATTATTTTTGAGTTAGAAAATTTTCATACTTAATCTTTGAAATTAAGTGACAAGATTTTGAGATGTGAGATTATGATAATTAGATGTTTCATTAGGTAAATTTGCTTATTGATTTTAGTTATCCAGAGACTGATTATCCAGTTTTTCCTGCTTTTCTAATTTCTTCTTGCCTTTGGCTTGAGTCTCTACTTTTTAAAGATTTTGCAGATTATTACACTTCAGATCAGAAGAGCTGGATTGAAGTCTGGGCTTCAACATTTATTGAGTAATGTTTGGCAGGTTACCTAACATTCTGGGGTGGTCTGGATTGTATTGATAAAAGTACTGCTTGCTTTATTTCATAGGATTTTCACAAGGATTAAGTGAGATGGTAAATGTGGAATCATATATAAATGACAATGTGATATAATTTTACTGGTGACACCTGGAGATGTATCAGTGAAGAATACACATGATGTTCTGAAAATATTATCAAATTCTCTTCTGAGGTGATCTTTGCCCTTCTTGTGAACACAGTAAAGCTAGCCAAGAATAGTTTGATACTATGATCCTTTGAATTAGTCACCTTCATTAATAACTAGATGACTGGAAAATGAGTATAGTTTTTGCCTTTGGAAGTTTAAATCTGATCCTTCTTGGTCATCATGTATTATCACTTGAAAATTTTCAAGTGCAGAAAAAGCTCAAGCCTTGGTCCTTATATGTAGTTAACTAAAGGGTAGACATAGCCCTACCTTGCTTACATATATACTAATTTTAATAAGAAACCTTATTGTTTCACTGGGACCAATATTTAGAATTAGAAGGAAGCTCTGTGAACATGTAGATTCTTCTCATTTAATAGAGGAGAAAATTGGGGCCCAGAAACAATCATAATTGGCTTGCCTGAGGTAATCTGGGTTAGACAGTGCCAGAACCTGAACTGTAACTAAGGCGCCAAGTGTATTTTCAGGTCTGCTAAGATTTTCTCTAGCATGTGAATATGTTAATATTACCTGGTTTGCATGAAAATGTTTTCTCTTATGTATTTAAAGGAATCAATCTGTCCACATACATAAAAATATTAATACATGAACATTTTTTACAAACTTTTTCCTTTTATAGCTGGTTTAGTCTTATAAATTGTAGGATGGCAAAAACTGTGCTTGGCAAGATTTACTGTGGGAATGCATTAAGAAAATTAGTTATATTCTTCAGGATAATCTGAGTTTATGCTTCATCACTATCAGGTATTGAGGTGTCTTCTTTCTGGCAAGTGGAAATGACAGAAGATCCTTGTAACACATGGCTCTACTGAGTAAATGTTGCAAAAGAGTAGGCGGGAGCTGTATTAATTTCTTACTCCTGCTAAAAATATTTCTCCAAGCTGTTTATAATTTTTAATATTCTGTTGTGTTAATTATCTATTATATGAAGAATTATTTCTGTAGTTAATTCATTCTGGGTAAATAACCATTGTCTTGTCCTTTTGGTTGCATTGATTTCATAAAGCCTGTTAACTCTTCTTTCTTGGATATAATAGTTTAGGTGCTACTCTAATTCCTGTTATTGCTCAAGTACCCTTTGTGTCTCTCTCCCTTTTGACCGTGGAAATGAACTGTGGATTAGACAGTCCTGACAAATTAGATGAAGTGAAAATTTTGTTATAATTGTGTTGGTTGTTAATCTCCTTTCACAAAGTCTTGCAAGTATTTTGGGGAGTAAACTTTTAAAGACCAAATATTGCCCCAAGAAATTTTTTAATTTGCCTTAGAAAACAATTTTGAAAGTATTTGCTGAACTGAAGTTATGTATTATATAAACCCTTATATAAAGCTCATTTAAAAATACTATGCTCCACCCTGGCATGGTGGCTTATGCCTATAATCATAGCACTCTGGGAGACCGAGGCCAAAGGATCCCTTAATATCAAGAGTTCAAGACCAGCCTGAGTAAGAGTGAGACCCCCCCCCCCAATCTCTGATAAAAATAGAAAAAGTTAGCCAGTCGTCTAATTAGCCAGTCTGGCTGGCATCTATAGTCTCAGCTACTCATGAGGCTGAGGCAGAAGGATCACTTGAACCCAGAAATTTGAGGTTGCTATGAGCTACCATGGCTCACGCCTGTAATCCCAGCACTCTGGGAGGCCAAGGTGGGTGGATCTCCTGAGCTCACGAATTTGAGACCAGCCTGAGCCACAGTGAGACCCCATCTCTAAAAATAGTAGGGTGTTGTATTAGGTACCTCTCGTTCCAGTTACTCAGGAGGCTGAGGCAAGAGAATCACTTAAACCCAAGAGTTTGAGGTTGCTGTGAGCTGTGTCGCTACAGCACTCTACCAGGAGTAATAAAGTAAGACTCTGTCTCAAAAAAGAAAGAAAGAAAAAATTATGCTCTTTATTTGTAGTATCAAGGCAGTTTGATCAAGAGATACTTTTTTGTGTCATATCAAGGGTGAAGCATGTTTAAATTAAGCAAGGGCAATCCATTGAGTAATCCTTTCCCACTAAGCTATCTATGATTGCTAAAGTGTTTGTTAGTATTCATTATCTTTTCAGGAGTACCCTGGGATGTTTCCTCTTGTTCCTAGGACGCTTTAATGATAGCTTTGGTCTTTATATAGTATGGTCTTTATATATTATCTGGAAGAACTAGGCAGACAGTGCTAAGAGCCAGGCATGTAAAGGTAGATTACCTTGGTTCAAATTCACATCTAATACCTTGCAACCCTTTTACTAACTAATTAACCTTTGGCTATCTCTATTTCCTCTGAGACAATGAAGTCACTACCTTTATTGTTAGGGTTAAATGAATAGATTTAAAAATGTTAAGCATTCAGAACAGTGCCTATCATACTGTTAACCATGATCATTGTCATCATGTGACCCCTCCCCCCTAACTTTTGCTAAGAATGCTTTTCCAACCCTCTTTTGAAAGCATGCCTTTATATACCTGCTTGCTTAATTATTATTTGTTCATTATTAATGAAAGTTAACTAAATAAATATCGAGACAGAGTCTCACTATGTCACCTTCAGTAGAGTGCTGTGGCATCACAGCTAACAGCAAACTCAAACTCTTGGGCTTAAGCGATTCTCTTGTCTCAGCCTCCCTAGTAGCTGGGACTACAGGCGCCTGCCACAATGCCCGGCTATTTTTCTGTTTTGCAGTTCAGTGGAGACCTGTCACCTTCCGTATATGGGGCTAGCGCCCTACTCGATGAGCCATAGGTGCCGCCCATAACATAAAAATTTGTTTTTTGTTTTTTTTTTTGAGACAGAGCCTCAAGCTGTCACCCTGGATAGAATGCCATGGCATCATAGCTCACAGCAACCTCCAATTCCTGGGCTCAAGTGAGTCTCCTGCCTCTGCCTCCCAGGTAGCTGGGATTATAGGAGCCCACCACGCCCGGCCATTTTTTGGTTGCAGCCGTCATTGTTGTTTGGCGGGCCCTATGCTGGATTCGAACCTGCCAGCTCAGGTGTACGTGGCTGGCGCTTTAGCCCATTGAGCCACAGGTGCTGAGCCTTTTTTTTTTTTTTTTTGAGACAGAGCCTCAAGCTGTCACTTTGGATAGAGTGCTATGGCATCACAGCTCACAACAACCTCCAATTCCTGGGCTGAAGCGAGTCTCTTGCCTCCGCCTCCCAAGTAGCTGGGACTACAGGCGCCCGCCCCAACTCCCGGCCATTTTTTGGTTGCAGCCATCGTTGTTTGGCGGGCCCAGGCTGGATTCAAACCCGCCAGCTCAGGTGTACGTGACTGGCACCTTAGCCCTCTGAGCCACAGGCGCCGAGCCACATAAAGAATTCTTAACCAAATTCTTGACCAAATTGGGTATTCTTATAGACCATACTCTTAACCTTTTTATATTATTAATAGATTACATTATCTGTGTAAGCCATAACATGGAATTTGGGGATGGAAACCAACTGTTCTTTTGGTATTAAATGATGTTTTCTAGTACTTTTTTTTCATTGAAAGATCATTTTCCAGGCTCGGTGCCTGTAGCACAGTGATTACAGTGCCAGCCACATGCACCAAAGCTGACAGGTTTGAGCTCAGCCTGGGCCAGCTAAACAACAATGAAAACTGCAACAACAACAACAAAAAATAGCAGGGCATTGTGGCGGGTGCCTGTAGTCCCAGTTACTTGGGAGGCTGAGGCAAGAGAATCCCTTAAGCCCAGGAGTTTGAGGTTGCTGTGAGCTGTGATGCCACGGCACTCTACTGAGGGCGACATAGTGAAACTCTGTCTCAAAAAAAAAGAAAGAAAGAAAGATCATTTTCCAGTGTCATCTATTACTTTCTCTTTTCATTCATCCAGTCAGTGAACAAACATCTGGGTCTTAGGGCTTGTTCCACGTTCTGGGGAAAACAATGGGAAGCAAGAATTGTTATGAAGGAACCAAACAAGGGTCTGAGAGAGAGTTAACAATGTGCGTGTATACCTCTTTGAGGCTGGAAAACATGAGATGTAGGAAAGACATTCTGGTATTGTAATATATAGGGGGATGTGTGTGTATTTTTTTTCTATCCACAGTTCCTAGCTCATAACTCCCATAGAGATGCTGGGGCCCTTTAGGCCTCTGGAGCAGGCTTCAGAAAATAGAATCTCTCCGACTTTCTCCTGTCCTTTCACCTGTCCAAGCCAGGACTCAAAAGACCCTTGTTCCAGAGAGTCCTGCCCCATAAGAAGAAGAAATGCTGTACAGAGAGGCTAAGAAAAAATCTGGACGGACAGGCCTTGCTGAGATAAGATAATATCCTTTTTATCTAATCACATTTAGACGTGGTTGTCCATGGTTCAATCAACCAATAAAGTCTCCATAAAAGGCCCAAACAACAGGATCTGTGGAGCTTCTGTAGAGCTAAACATGTGGAAGTTCCTTTGGGGTGATGCTGGGGAGGGAGACAGGGGTGAACAGGAAGCTCTGTGCCCGTTTCTTACATAGCTCACCCCATGCATCTTTTCATCTGTATTCTTTGCAGTAACTTTTAAAATAATACAATAAATGTGTTTCCCTGAGTTCTGGGAGCGACTCTGGCAAATTAATCAAACCCAAACAGGAGGTCATGGAAACCTTAATTTAAAGCCAATCAGTCAGAAGTTCTGGAGGCTCAGACTTGCGACTGGTGTCTGAAGTAGGGGTAATCTTTGAGTACTGAGCCTTCAACCTGTGGGATCTGACTCTGTCTTTGGGTAGGCAGTATTAGAATTGACATGGAAGATACTCAGTATGGGGAAGATACCCCACATACTTTGGGGTCACAGAATTCCATGTTGATAATCGTGGTGTGAGAGCAGAGAAAAACATGGTTTGAGTTTCCTTTGCATTGGTACCTAGGGTTACAGTCATGTAGAGATTTAGCTTTGCAGGCAATAGGAATGAATTTTGATTGATTTTTGAGTGCAACAGGAAATCATTCTACAATTGTAAGTAAAGGAGTAATATGATTTCTAAGAAGTTGGCTATTGCTTATGTATAAAGGATGAATCGAAGTGGACAAGAATAGAAATGGAGAGAGAAGTTTAGAGTCTACTGCAGTAGTCAAAGTGGGAGATGAAGATGGACTAGAAGGGTGGCAGAGAAGATAGACAGCAGTGTGGGGATACTAAATATATTTGGAATAGCACTTGGTCTTAGATTAGCTGGGTGGTAAGAAAAAGAGAAGAGTTGAGGATGACTAAACTTCTGGATTTAGTGACTGGGTGGGTGGTTGTACCAGGTACTGGGGAGAGGAACGGTTTAGAAAGGACTAGGTTTATTTATTTATTTAAGAAGGTGAGTACATATGGGTAGGAAAGGATACATGAGACACTTATGAATCATCTAATTGATGCTCTTACATATAAATATCTAGAGATCAGAACCAGAATACAAATTCAAGATAGTATTATAAACAATGGAACACAGTATGTCATTTGGGGAGACAAAGCAGGGGAGAGGACTTAGGTCAGGTAGAAGAGAAAAATCTGGCAAATCTTAGTCCTTTTTCTTTTGCTTATAACAGAATACCTGAAACTAAGCAATTTATAAAGAGATTTATTTCTTATAGTTATGGAGGCAGAGAGGTCCAGGATTGAGGAGCTACATCTGGTGAGGACCTTCTTGCTGGAAGTTGGGGTAGGGGGTGGGAGGAGGAGCTCTCTACAGAGCCCAGCAGTAGTACAGGGCACCGCCTGGTGAAGGGGCTAAGTGTGCTATCTCAGTTATTTTTTTCCTCTTCTTAAAATCCCCAGTCCCACGCTGATGATAATCCATTAATCTATAAATAGATTGATCTAGTCAAAGGCCAGAGCCCTCATAACCCAGTCACGACCCCACCTCTCAGTACTGCCAAAGTAGGAATTAAATTTCAACATGAGTCTTGAAGTCTACAAATATTCAAATCATGGCAAAAGGAGCATTTGAAAAAAGAAAGAACAGATACACAAAACTAACAAAAGTGGTTGTATATAGCAGGGAGATTATGAAGCAGATAAGTCACAGAAGTTTTTCTTTTTTTTATATGTAAGTTTTTACTTTTTCAGAAGTCTTGAGATATAGTTTTATCAAATGCTACTGTGTGGTCTAGATTAGTACAGAATAAAGTTCAGTAAAGATAAGTTGGTTGATCTGACTAAACACTTCTCTCATTGTTGAGTCTAGATCCTTCTAGAAATTTTCAGGTGTGCAGGTTACAAAAGGCCTTGCATCAAGAATATCCAAGGATCTCTTGCTTCTCATAAGCTTTCAAGACCTGTTTACAGGAGATCTTAGTGCTGGCTTGTATGGGGCAAGAGAGTTTTCTTCAGTGTTTATTAAATAATAACAGAAATGTCTGAGATCTTACAGGGGTCTATTTTCTGTCATGATTCAACTGATAAAACTTTGTTAAAAGATAAGTAGGCTGGGTGCAGCCAGGCATGGTGTCTCACGCCTATAATCCTAGCACTCTCGGAGGCAGAGGTGGGTAGATTGCTTGAGCTTAGGAGTTGGAGACCCTGTCTCTACTAAAAACAGAAAAACTAGCACACGCCTATAGTCCCAGCTACTCAGGAGGCTGAGGCAAGAGCCCAAGAGTTTGAGATTGCTGTGAGCTATGGATGGCACGGCATTCTACCCAGGGTGAGACTCTGTCTCAAAAAAAAAAAATAAATAAAATAACATGCAAGTCAGACATAAATATATTTAGTTTTATTCCAATAATTCTCTATATTCCACGATAGTTTAGTGCCTTTGAATATCATACAGTAAACATTTATAAATATTTCCAAAAATGATGTTTTATAAACTTGAAATTAATTTTATATATCTATAAAACCCTAATTTAAAAATTTAAATATTGAAATTTATCAATAACCTTAATAACGGGCGGCTCCTGTGACTCAGTGACTAGGGTGCTGGCCCCAGCCAAATTGCAACAAAAAAATAGTCAGGTATTGTGGCAGGTGCCTGTAGTCCCAGCTACTCCAGAGGCTGGGACTTTTTTTTTTACTTTTTAAGTCACTAAGCTTTGAGGTTAAATTGTTATACAACAAAAGCTAATTGATAACAAATGGTCTCTCATTGTGATTTTTATTTATATTTTTTGGTTGTCAGTAAGGGTAAGTAGATATCTTTATCATCCATACATATTTTCTCTGCTATGAAACTTTCTTTGTGTCATTTGCCTATTTTAGTTTTATAGCATTGTCTTTTTCTTAATATTATTGATACTTAATGTAATCTGTCTATTAGTCTATTATCAGTTGTTTGTTTCTCTAGTCTTTCTATTTACATTCTTAATACACTCATGATGGATTTAATTTTTTTTTCTTTTTTAAGACAGGGTCTCACTCAGTTACCCTGGGATTGAGTGCCATGGCCTCATAGCTGACAGCAACCTCAAACTCTTGGGCTCAAGCGATTCTCTTGCTTCAGTCTCCTGAGTAGCTGTCTCTACAGTTGCCCGCCACACCACTGGCTAGTTTTTATTTTTTCCTCTATCTTTAGCAGAGATGAGGTCTCCCTCTGTCTCAGGCTGGTCTTGAACTATTGAGCTCAGGCAGTCCACCCACCTTATCTTCCCAGAGTGCTGGGATTACAGGCGTGAGCCACTGTACCTGGCCTGGATTTAAATTTTCATCTTAATTGTTTTATAGTTTATTAGTCTTTTGATTTCTGGATAACTCTTTTGTGTATCTTAACAAATCCTCTATCCCAAGGCAGAAAAGTATTTGTTTCCTTCCAAAAAGTTTTGCTTTTTGACTTTTCGATTCTTAATCCATTTGGAATTGAACTTTGTACATGATTCAATGTAGGTGTTACTGGACAAAGAGTGTCCAGCCATCTGTCACTGTCAGCCAATGTGCAGAGCCGGGGATAAGTTCACCAAATTTTATTTGTCAGAAGGCCAGTGATTCCAGAGAACAATGAGAGTAGCCTAAGACTTTTCCTTCCTTCCATATCCAAAAATCACAGTTTTATGCATAAAAGTTCAAAGCAAAGACCACATTAACACTTATTTTAAGTAAAAATTAGCATAACTCAGTGACTTATTACAATATTCCAATTCAAAAAGTTAATCTCCTAAGTCAATCCAACTAAACTACTAGAGAAAGGCATCTTTAGGGTGGGAGCTAAATTTACAAAACAAGAGTGGGAGACAGGAGGTAAAGGTCACTTAGGACCTAAATTGATCAGACCAGCTGTGTCATGTTGACTCTAGCCTGACTTTCTCCATCTTATTTTCACTACATGCTTTCATAGGGAATCCAAATTATCTTTTCTTATTTTAATAACTAGTTTTTCAATTCATTTTTAACAAGTACTGTGTCTTTGCCCCAGTGATCTAGCTTGCCATCTCTGTCCTAAACAGTTGCAAATACACAAGAATCTTACGTTGGTCAGTTTGTTCGTCTCTGTACAATACAACATTGCCTTCATATTTATCTTGGTATAAGTACTTTGTCACATGTATGTACTGCAAATATTTTCTTTCATTCTGTGGCTTACCTTTTTCTTTGTTAACAATATGTTTTAAAAGGAAAAGTTTTATTTTATATAATTTATTTATTTTTGTAAAATGCTACCATTTTTATTGCAACGTGGCCATTTTTGTGAGGGTGGGTGTTTGATCTCAAAACAATGTTCCATTTAAGGCTCTTTGATACAGGAATAGCCATCATGACTAATATTCAAAATATCTCCATATTGTGTTGCAGGATTCACCTGGTAAACATAAAACTCTTACACTTATTCAGTAGCATACACGCAACAGAAAACAAAAAGGCATTAATAACAGCTATTTCTTTCTTTTTTTTTTTTGAGACAGAGTCTCACTTTTTGGCCCTTCAATAGGGTGCTGTGACATCATAGCTCACAGCAACCTCCAACTCTTGGGCTTAAGTGATTCTCTTGCTTCAGCCTCCCAAGCAGCTGGGACTATAGGCGCCCACCACAATCGGCTTTTTCTTTTTTGGTAGAGATGGGGTCTCACTCTGGCTCAGGCTGGTCTTGAACGTCTGAACTCAGGGCAGTCCACCTGCCTTGGCCTCACAGAGTGGTAGGATTACTGCATGAGCCACCATGCCCAGCTAATAACAGCTATTTCTTTTAAGATATGCAGGTAACAGGAATGAACACTGAGGTACTAGGATTAATTGAAAGTTAATGAAACTTAATTGGCATTCCTTTTGGGAGATTAAACTTGTCTCAAAAAAATGCTTTTAATGCAAGTGTTATATCTGTGCTGCCATGTCACAAAAATAGGCTTGCCAAGGCAGGTGAGATGTTTGAATGCTTGAGCCTCACAGACTGCATTCAAGTGCAACTTTATTTATTTATTTATTTTTTTTGAGACAGAGCCTCAAGCTGTCACCCTGGGTAGAGTGCTGTGGCATCACAGCTCACAGCAACCTCTGATTCCTGGGCTCAAGCGAGTCTCCTGCCTCCGCCTCCCAAGTAGCTGGGACTTCAGGCGCCCGCCACAACGCCCAGCCATTTTTTGGTTGCAGCCGTCATTGTTGTTTGGCGGGCCCGGGCTGGATTCGAACCCGCCAGCTCAGGTGTACGTGGCTGGCGCCTTAGCCCGCTGAGCCACAGGTGCCGAGCCTCAAGTGCAACTTTAAATAATACTGAAAAAAGTTTACCATCTGACTGATGGATAATACTTTCAAGGCATTCAATTAGCTTACCCTTAGCAGTATTCTAAGCTATTCAATTGACAAACACATTCATTATAGTGCTTGCTACAAGGGAAGCATATAACCAGTTATTTTGGCTACAATATGACAGGAAGGCGTTCCTTAGGTTCTACATAAAAGTAACAATATTAAACAGTCTCATGGCAATCACTGATAGGTTGTTTAAATGAATGATAACTCCTTCATTCATTGTATTGGAAGGGCCCAGTGGAAAGGGGAATAAAACAAAAAAACAAGACCTAATACTATTCCAAGGACTGCGCTAGAGAAATGGAAGCTCCTTAAGATCCAGGTGGCACTTGACTGGCATTTTATAATGGTTTTCCTTCGAGTGAAACTACTACATTGCCTCCCAATTTCACGCCAAGTGTTGAATGGTCGGCACCTGTGGATCAACGGGCTAAGGCACCAGCCACGTGCACCTGTATACCTATACAAATGGTAGTTTTTTTTTTTTAAGCTGTAATTTTATAAGTTGTGCATTTTCTCCATGAAAATAAAACGTTTTAACAAGAAAGAGCATTTAATGGTGTTTTTGCATATTGAGGGGTAAGGAGAAAGCTTTTCCAAACCTATCAGTCAAAAAGGGAGCCCCTCAAATGTGTTCCAGGTATGTTGTTTTTTTGTTGTAGTTGTTGTTGTTTGCTTTTTTTTTTTTTTAATGGGGATTTTCACTTAAAATGTTACCTAATTAAAGAGTAGATCTGAAGCAGTGGCCTCTTTCAACAATTAGAAAACTGAGAGGAGTTGAATTTATTTCACATGTCACTGGATTAAGTTGAGAAACTTCAGTAGTATCTACTCTTGTAACCTGTTAACCCATTATTGGGAGATATGGGGTGCTTTTAAATTATGTCCTAATTCGGGGTTTGGATTTGCTAATTCCCCGAGACTTAGTTCACAGAGATTTGAGGATTTTTTTTTTTTTTTAATATATTCTCTTTCAAATCATAGTTAATTTTCAGGGAACACATTCTTTAACTGGCACAGATACTATTATCTGACTCACAGAGTCAGTCAGATGATCTGATAGTCTCTCTGATATTGTGCATTGTTTTTGAATTATCTTTGGCTTTATACCCCTGTACAAGTGGAAAACTTTGTCAAAGCCTCATTGGCCAAGACATATTACTCACTAAGATTATTCAGTTTATCAGAGTAAGTTGTAATTCTTTAATCTTCATAGTTTTAGGGAAATCTATAGCTTTTTGGAGTAGTCTGTAACTGATTACACTAATTACAGATAGACACTTCTAGAATCAAAAGTTACTGAAAGTTGTGACATTTAAATTAATCTTTGTAAGAGTTATAGGAAGAATAATGTGTTTTACTGAGCAAACTGACTTAATATTTTTGTGAGAAAGCAGAATTCATTTAGATGAAGGATTTTCTTAATGGAAGTATGTTCATTTCATTTTGGAATAACATTGCCAAGAAAATGAGAAGCAGTGGCTTCCTTACTTTTACTTTCTTTTCACCTAGTTAACTTTTCGAATAACTCTTACATTACTCAGAATTTTTTTTTTCCTTTGAGGGACAATTCAGTAGTTTACTTTCACATTGTTTTTTCATTGTAAGTGTGACTAATGTTTAAAATGAATGGAGTATTATAATCTACAAAGAACCTTTGTGAGCTGATTTTTGCAGTTTTCCAAGTTCTTTTGCCATAAACAGACCAAAAAACACCCCATGTATTTTAGTATCAGCTTTTTATTTTAAACTCTTTAGCTGCATTTAAAATCTGCTTGTTGGCTCAGCGCCTGTGGCTCAACGGGCTAAGGCGCCAGCCACGTACACCTGAGCTGGCAGGTTCGAATCCAGCCTGGACCCGCCAAACAATAATGACGGTTGCAACCAAAAAATGGCCGGGCGTTCTACTTGGGAGGTGAAGGCAAGAGACTCGCTTGAGCCCAGGAATTGGAGGTTGCTGTGAGCTGTGATGCCACGGCACTCTATCCAGGGTGACAGCTTGAGGCTCTGTCTAAAAAAAAATAAAATTAAATTAAAATCTGCTAGTTGGCTTGGTGCTCATAGCTCAGTGAGTAGGCCGCCAGCCACATACACCAAAGCTGGTGGGTTCGAGCTGGGCCCGGGCCTGCTAAATCACGACAACTGCAACCAAAAAATAGCCGGGTGTTGTGGTGGGGCCTGTAACCCCTACTACTTAGGAGGCTGAGACAAGAGAATTGCTTAAGCCCAAGAGTTGAAGGTTGCTGTGAGCTGTGACACCAAGACACTCTACCAAGGGTGACATAGTGAGACTCTGTCTCAAAAAAATAATAAAATCTGTTATAGTTGTTTAATACATTTCTTAATATAGATAAGTATGCACAGTGAAAAGTATTATTTGATGTTTGAGTTATGCTTCTGTGCTTTTTGTCTTCTCACCCCACCTATAAGCCCCACAGGCCTATAAAATTCACTTCAAAAATGTCATTCTGACAAACAAAACTAACTTACATATATACACTCAGTACAAAGTAGGCTCCGTTGAATGTCAAGAATTTGTGTTAGTTGAACTTTACCTTAAAAATGAAAACAATGTAATGTAAACATTTGTATCTTCTTATTCTGAAATTTTTTTGTTTGTTTGTTTGCTTTTCGAGAGTCTCACTATGTCGCCGTCAGTAGAGTGCTGTGGCGTCACAGCTCACAGCAACCTCCAACTCTTGGGCTTAAGTGATTCTCGTGCCTAACGCTCCCAGGTAGCTGGGAATACAGGAGCCTGCCACAACACCCGGCTATTTTTTGTTTGCAGTTGTCATTGTTGCTTAGCAGGCCCGGGCCTGGCTCGAACCCGCCAGCTTCGGTGTATTTGGCTGGGACCGTACTCACTGAGCTACAGGCGCTGTACCTAATCTAAAATTTTTTTTAAAAAAGAATTTGTGTTAGATTCCTGTTTGAAGACATTTCAATCTTTTAAACAGGCTAAGAATACTTTGTATTTACTCCCACATCAGGAATCTTACTGACACTGTTTCATCATAGATTTCCAAAATTAGTACTACTTCATTGAATTGTGAAAAGTGGCTGTCCTTAAAAATGATGATTTCTTCTAATCCTAGCTGTGTATACTAGAGCCCCTTTATACCATAATAATTTTTGACATTTCTTTGTAGTACATTGTGAAATATTTACATTTATGAAAAATAATTAATTTTTGTTATCTAATGCAAACTAATCTTATTCTGATTCTGTAAATGCTTCTGTTATGTAGGCTGTGGAAACCAGTTAGGTAGAAATATGAAAAGCAGGTACCTGTTAGTGAATACTCAGGGTAGTATTCACTATGATTACTGTGGAAAATTGTGACATTCATGAAAAGGGCATGGAGAAATTAATATTAAGTGCCTGCTATGTGCCAGTCACTATGTGGGGACTAAAGTAAAGAAGCTAAATTACTGAGATTCCCTTCCCTAATGCAAAACAAAAACATTCCAGGATGACATGAAAATAGGGATGGGAATACTATGTAAATATGCTGAAATGCAGAAAAATTATTTAATTTAAAATCACATAACTAGTTAGTGATGGTGGTAGTAGTTTTTTTTTTTTTTTGAGAGAGAGTCTGTTATCCTGGGTAGAGTCCCATGGCATCATAGCTCACAGCAACCTCTATCTCTTGGGCTCAAGTAATCCTCTTGCCTCAGTTTTTCTATTTTTACTAGAGACGGGGTCTTTCTTTTGCTCAAACTGGTCTTGAACTCGTAAGCTCAAACAATTCACCTGCCTCAGCCTCCCAGAGTGCTAGGATTACAGGCGTTACAGTCGTTATAGGCTTTACAGGCGTGAGCCACTGTGCCTGGCCCATGGTAGTAGCTTTTTAGCTATAAAAAGTAAAACTTCTTTGAGCTGGGAAGGAGAACAGAAAAGGGTGGGTGGGTTCAGTCCTGGTGTGTGGAATACAGGTAAAATACATAGTCCAGCTGTGTCTTATCCTCATATGACCTCTATCAATCAATCAGGATATATTGACAGCTTTCAGGCACCAAGTTCTCCTGTTTCCCTATAAAATGGGTTGTTTTACAATTATGAATATGATAATGAGTAAAATTAACAGGGTATGTTGATGGTAGATTAAGTAGTTGAAGTTTGAAGACGTGTGATAAAGTACATGATAGGCTGGCCATGCAGTTAAATCCTTTCAGGGTTTCTGGAACTTGGTAGAGATGTCACATTTCAGGGTCTGATCGTCAGTTTTATAATTTAGAAATCTGAATTAGATAACATATAGCTGAATGTACTCTAGGATGTAGAATTTTTCTAACCAAATTCACAAACCCATAATAGCAGTTTTCTGAAAAATAATACTATTTTATGGCATCTGACTCCTCTTCATTGTACTAGTCTTGTTTGTATTAGTCTGCTAGGGCTACCATAACAGAATACCATAGCCTGGGTGGCTTAAACAACAGAAATTTATTGTCTCACAGTTTTAGAGGCTGGAAGTTCAAGATCAAGGCGTCAGTATGGGTGGATTCTGGTGAGTCCTCTCTTAACTAACTTACAGACCCCTATATTTTTTCATAGACTTTGCTATGTGCACAGGCAAAAGAGAAAGGTCTCTAGTGTCTCTTCTTTAAGGACATGAGTCAACCTTACGTGACTTCATTTAACCTTAATTACCTCCTTAAAGGCACTGTCTAACAGTTAAATAGGAGGTTAAGGCTTTACCCTATGAATTTCGGTGGGAAACAATCTGTTAGAAGCATATTCTCTCCTTATAAACCAGTCCACGTGAGAAGCCATATTATAATCAAAACATCATTTGAGAGCATGGAGTCAAACAAATGTGAATGGCAAGATAATCAAAGTCCTTGATAATCTTGATGTTACGTGCCCCAGTAGGCATGAGATTTATAAATCTAATAACTTAGGGTGTAGTGTGCTAGAGATACACAGTAGAACCTCCACAGTAAACCACCTCCCTACATCGACCACCTCAAGTTGACCTAATTTTCGTAGACCAGACATATAGCACATGTACATATCAGTATCACCTCCACATGTTGATCAGTTACAGCAGTCAACTTACGGAGGTTCTACAGTATTTACTGTTTTTGTCTTGCTATCCTTGCTTATAAAACCAGTCACTTTATTCTGTTTTTTAATTTTTTTTTTTTTTTTTTTTTTGAGACAGAGCCTCAAGCTATCACCCTGGATAGAGTACTGTGGCATTACAGCTCACAGCAACCTCCAATGCCTGGGCTCAAGCGAGTCTCTTGCCTCTGCCTCCCAAGTAGCTGGGACTACAGGCACCCGCCACAACGCCCGGCCATTTTTTTTGGTTGCAGCCATCATTGTTGTTTGGCGGGCCCAGACTGGATTCGAACCCGCCAGCTCAGGTGTACGTGGCTGGCGCCTTAGCGTGTTGAGCCACAGGTGCCGAGCCTATTCTGTTTTTTATTCAGGCAATATAGTTAATAATTTTATAGTTTCAAGCACAACCTAATAATATCTCCCAGGTTAAATAATTTTCAACTTAATGAGATGTGAGTCTTCAATTCTTTTTTTTCTTTTGGCCAGGGCCGGGTTTGAACCTACCACCTCTGGTAAATATGGGCCGGCGCCTACTCCTTTGAGCCACAGGCGCCACCCTGAGTCTTCACATTTATTAACTAGCTTTTACACTAGTTTACTTTTGTAGATTGAGCTTGTTCCTTTCTTTTTTTTCTTTTTTTTTTTTTTGAGACAAAATTTCAGTTTATTGTCCTCTGTAGAGTAATGTCACAGTTCATGGCAGCTTCAAACTCTTGGGTTTAAGCAATCCTCTTGCCTCAGCCTCCAAAGTAACTGGGACTACAGGCACTGGCCACAACACCTGGCTATTTTTAGAGACGAGGTCTCACTCTGGCTCAGGCTGGTCTCCAACTTCTGAGCTCAGGCAATCCACTTGCCTTGGCCTCCAAGAGTGCTAGGATTACAGACGTAAGCCAGTGTGCCCAGTGAGCTTGTCCTTTGAAAATTTTTGGAAAAATAATCCTCAATTTGGTTTCAGAGAGTGGAAGTATTTTCCTAATAGGTCAACATACCCGTAAGATCACCCTATATCTAGGTCTTGCCTCCAGATTTGTCATTAACTTGTTCTGTGACATTCTACAAGTCACTGTACCTCTGGGATATTTATCTGTGATTTATAGGATGGGCTTTAATACTGTTCAAGTTCCCTTCTGCGATTCTGATTATTTTTGCAGAATATTCATAAAGTACTGTCATGTGGAACATCATTGTGCTTTTGAAAGAAAGAGAATTGTCCGTATGTAGAGGGTATTTAAGACTCAGTGAATAGATGACATCATTAGGGAGAGAGTATAAAGAGAACACCAAAGGGAACTTAGGATCAGGCTTTGAAGAACTCAGAAGTAGAGCAGGAGGAGTGGCCGGAGAAATAGGAAGAAAAACAAGAGAAAGTATTTTAAGAGGATGTGGATACTTGTGTGAGGTGAAGCTAAAGGATTCAGTAAGATGCATCCTTTGGCTTTGGCAACATAGAGGTCATTGATAATCTTGACAAAAACAATTTCTTTTGATTTGTTAGGACAGAAGTCGTATTGCAATGGATTGAAGCAGAGATTTGGTGATGAGGAAGTGGAGAGTGTGTATGTAGGCAACTCTGGAGAATTTTGTGTGTGAAGGAGGACTGAGAAATGGGAAATATTGAATAGTGCTTGTCTACTGGTGAGAATAAAAGAGGAAAGAGTGATCACAGAGAGGGAGAACTGAAGGAGCAAAGTCTTTGAGAAGGTGAGAAAGGGTGATAAGACGTATAATGACGTGATGGCCTTTGGTAGGTAGACGACACTACCCTACTTGTAGAAAGAGAAGGAATGCTAACATGGGTGAAGATGTAAATATTTTAGTTGGTGTAGTAGTAGACAGGAGAATTCTCTCCTTGCTTTTTGATTTTTTTTTTTTTTTTTAAGAAACAAAGTCCAGGGGCGGCGCCTGTGGCGCATTGAGTAGGGCGCCGGCCCCATATACTGAAGGTGGCAGGTTCAAACCCGGCCTCTGCTGAATTGCAAAACAGAAAAATAGCTGGGTGTTGTGGTGGGTGCCTGTAGTCTCAGCTACTGGGGAGGCTGAGGCAAGAGAATCGCCTAAGCCCAGGAGTTGGAGGTTGCTTTTAGCTGTGTGGCACTCTACCGAGAGTGAAAGAGTGAGACTCTGTCTCTACAAAAAAAAAAAAAAAAAAACGGAAACCAAGTCCATGGCTGGGAATAACGAAGGCGAATGTAGGGTAGGAAGCTTGAAGAGAGAGAACAAGGCATGAAATATATACAAGAGTTCAAAAAAGTTCGTTGTAGGAATCATCAGTTTGAGATTTGGCATCTCAGTACCTGGCACATGATGAACTCTTGATAAATTATTTATCAAATGAATAAGTGAATTTAAAGTGGTTGAGCAGTTGTGTGTTTTTTCTCCATTTGTTTGGCTGCTCAGGTAGAACATAAGAATGCAGGTGGTTCCAGTGGCATTGTGGTTTTGCAGTACTGAAGAAAGAGGAAGCAAAGAAATTGAGAGTATTTTCAAGGGAATTTTAAAAGGCACTGAATAATGTAAAATCCATTAGAAAATAGCTAAAATGCAGAAAACTTTTGATGCTTAGAACTCCAGTGGTTCTTTTATTTTGATTTTATTCTTAGGATGTTTGTAGCCATTCTAAATGGTCAAAATTTTAAAAAACAAACAAACAAGGCTTTTTGAGTTTTCTTTTGAGATACAGTCTCATTCTGTGACCTTGGGTAAACTACTGTGAATCATCAGAGCTCACAGCAACCTCAAACTCTTGGTCTCAAGCGATCCTCTTGCCTTAGCCTCCCGAGTAGCTGGGACTACAGGTGTGCACCACCAAGCTTGCATAGTTTTTTCTTTCTTTGTTTGTTTTTTTTTTTTTTGAGACAGTCTTACTTTGTCACCCTCAGTAGAGTGCTGTGGTGGCATAGCTCACAGCAACCTCACACTCCTGGACTTAAGCGATTCTCTTGCCTCAGCCTCCTAAGTGGCTCTGGCTGGTCTGGAACTCCTGACCTCAGGCAGTCCAACTGCTCAGCCTCACAGAGTGCTAGATTACAGGTGTGAGCCACCGTGCCCAGCTTATGTTTTTCTATTTTTGGTAAAGATGGTCTCCCTTTTGTTTTGGCTGGTCTCAAACTCCTGAGCTCAAGCAATCCACCTGCGTTGGCCTCCCAGCACAAAAAAAAAAAAAAAAAAGTTTTTGATCTTTTATAAGCTGAACTGTTTAAAACTCCAGTGGTTCTTTCTGTAACTTGTTTAATTTTATGCTATAGTTCTTTTGGGAATGGCAAAAGTTTTGAAAAGTTGCTTTTCAAATTGCAGATTTATTTTGTTTGTGAAGAAAAAGACTGATAATGACTTTGTTCTTACAAAATAAAATTTCAGACTATTTTTATTTTCTACAGAGAATTTTTGAGACTGTTCTTTTTAAGCACACTGTGTAAGAACACACTGTTTGCTCAAATGAAAATTCCTGTTGCAATATCTTAAAAACAAAACCTTTAAATAATTGTGCAATACCATTGTTATAAGTATGAACTCAAATGGTCCCAAGTTGTTCTGGATAAAACTCTTTTATCTCTTGATGATGGCTCAATAGGAAGGAGTAAATGAGTTCAATTATGAATGTTTTGTAGGGGGGAAGATATTAGAATATTTCCTTCTTAGTATAAGACATTTTGTGTCCTGTGTACCTTTTCACCACAGATTAATTATATTATAATTATGGTGTAGGTGAATGACTGAACTTTGTTTGAAATGGTTCAAACTGTTTGAACCCATGTAGTTTTAAATATTTGCAGAACTTAAGTATAACCACTAGTTAATTGGCAGGTAGAAATTCTTTAACTCTTTTATATCGTTCCATTTCAAATATCCTAAGTTGACTTTTTTATTAATAAAATGCAGGGTTATGGAATAGATTTCCATTTCATAAACATTTTGTGATGCTCTGGCCTTAACATATTTTCACAAAATGACTTCGCCTTTTTTTATAATTGCTTAGGCTGCATTATCTTTTAACTACATCTTTGCAGAAGTATAGCTTAAGTTTGCATAATCAAAGAGTTCTGTGAACTCTTCTGAATGTATTATCCTCTGAATTCCCATGGTACTTTCTTCCTCACCATCATCTTCATCTACATATATATTGAGTTCACCTGAAAGATGAGTCAACGCATTAGTATTTTATATGCTTTCCTTGTTTGATCCTCGTAATAACCCTTGATGTGTTTCATGTTTTACCTGTTTCATAAATTATACTGACAGAGAAATTTACAAACTTGCCCCCATTTTTTTTTTTTTTTTTTGACACAGAGTCTCAGTATGTCACCCTCGGTAGAGTGCGGTGGCGTCACAGCTCACAGCAACCTCCAACTCTTAACTCTTGGGCTTAAGCAATTCTCTTGCCTCAGCCTCCCAACTACCTGGGACTACAGGCACCTTCCACAATGCCCAGCTGTTTTTTGGTTGTAGTTGTTATTGTTACTTGGCAGCCCTGGGCTGGGTTCAAACTCACGAGCTCTGGTGTATGTGGCTGGTGTCCTAGCCGCTGAGCTACGGCATCGAGCCAAACTTGTCCAAATTCATACTTACTTGTGAAACTTGGATTTAAGCCCAATTCTGTTACACTCTAAAGCCTATTTTCTTCCCACTAAATTGAAACCTTGTTTTCCTATCTAATTTTATTTAATTAGTTATTTTTTTTCTTTGAGACAGAGTCTCACTTTCTTGCCCTGGATAGAGTTGCCATTGCATCATTTTAGCTTACAGTATCCTCAAACTCATGGGCTTGAGGAATCATCTTTCCTCAGCCTCCCTAGTAGCTGGGACTACAGGCACCAGCCACCATGCCCAGCTAGTATTTCTGTTTTTAGTAGAGATGGAGTCTGGCTCTTGGTCAGGCTGTTCTGGAATTCCTGAGCTCACGCAGGCTACCCACCTTGGCCTCCCAGAGTGCTAGGATTACAGGAGTGAGCCACCATGCCTATCCTCTATCTAATTTTATTAAAATACCTATTTCAGGGCCCAGCACGATGGCAGATGCCTGTAATCCTAGCACTCTGGGAGGCCAAGGTAGGTGGATTGCTTCAGTTTAGGAGTTCAAGATCAGCCTGAGCAAGATTGAGACCCTCTCTCTACAAATAGCAAGGCATGATGGTGGGCACCTGTAGTGCCAGGTTCTTGGGAGACTAAGGCAAGAGAATCACTTGAGCGCGAGAGTTTGAGGTTGCTATGAGATACGATGCCATGGCACTCTACCAAGGGCAACAAAATGAGACTCTTATTTAAAAAAAAAAAAAGCCCCATTTCATTATATATAGCCCTATTGATTTCTTGTGCTTGACTTTTTTTTTTTCCAACCAAACTATGATCCTCTTGAAGACAAGGACTTTGTCTTATTCAGAGTCCTTTGTTTATATCCTCAGTGCCCATTAGAGACCCCATTACTTTTTAAATGAGTGTTGAATGAGCAATACTGGCATCGCTGATAGGGTAGCAGTAAGGCACATGCTGTGAAGTTGTTTTTCTAGTTTAGGCAGTTTGTAGGTTTACTGCTTCATATACCTCTTACCCATTTGATGTGTTGGCATTTATAGTTACACCTGCATACACGCTACACGCAGATAACAGGTGCATGCACACACATTATTTCATTCACATATCTTTGAAAGTGACAATAATTTGTCATCATATTATAGATCCAGACAAGGGCTAAAGACCGTGACATTTACTTAAGATCACATAACTACTTAGTGGCAAATCTGGTATGCAAATCCAGATTTTCAGACTTTAGATCTACTTGAGTCTATCTATGCTAATGGAAACCTATACTTTATTTCGCCACATGTTTATGTGCTCCTTGAGAAAGGAAGGCAACAAAACAGAGGTGTTTACAAATGGATTGTATCTAGAAAAGGAGAATCTCTGTTGCAATGATGAAATGTATACTTTTTGTTCAGTTGTTCAATGTATACTTTTGTCCAGTCACTTATTTTCCTTTGTAAGGTATGCTTTTGGAAATAGTTATTATAATTAGAAGTTTAGTTTAGGAAGAAAATAGCACCAATAAAGAAACTACAGGAAGATTTAGCCTATGGCCATATCATATTCTAATCAGCTAATTTAAATCTAACATGCTTTCTGGTACATGCAGGGTGCTGTGCCTTCATTTAATATTTGTGGAATAAAATAGGTGAACAAATTCATACAGACATCTTAAAAAGTGATTTCTTGAATTTTCTTTCTTAATACTGTAATTCTCTAACTCATACATACATTTGGCTTTGAATTTAAAACTGTCACTAAATCAGCTAATAAAGTAAAAAAATTTGAGCTACTTGGTCATGAGAATAATCTTAAGCTTGAGGCTACTGTTGAATAGTATACCATTCTTTTCCTGTGAACATATTTAGTTTTGGTGGTTTCTGCTGATGAATTTTCTTTTCTTTTGAGATAGAGCCTCAAGCTGTCACCCTGGATAGAGTGCTGTGGCATCACAGCTCACAGCAACCTCCAATTCCTGGGCTCAAGCGAGTCTTCTGCCTCCGCCTCTCAAGTAGCCAAGTAGCTGGGACTATCGGCGCCTACCACAATGCCCGGCCATTTTTTTTTTTTTTTTTTTTTTTTTTTTGGTTGTAGCCATCATTGTTGTTTGGCAGGCCCAGGCTGGATTCGAACCCGCCAGCTCAGGGGTACGTGGCTGGTGCCTTAGCCGCTTGAGCCACAGGCGCCAAGCCGATGAATTTTCTTAAGTAGCTTTATTCAAACATAATTCACACACCACATAGTTAACTCATTTAAACTGGATAGTCAGGTGGTTGTTAGCATATTCACACCTATGCAACCATCACCACGATTTTAAAATACTTTCATCGGCTCGGCGCCTGTGGCTCAACGGGCTAAGGCTCCAGCCACGTACACCTGAGCTGGCGGGTTCGAATCCAGCCCGGGCCTGCCAAACAACAATGACGGCTGCAACCAAAAAAAAAAAATGGCCGGGCGTTGTGGCGGGCGCCTGTAGTCCCAGCTACTTGGGAGGCGGAGGCAAGAGACTCGCTTGAGCCCAGGAATTGGAGGTTGCTGTGAGCTGTGATG
>CAUYRH010092637.1:0-69709 GCA_963574655.1 Perodicticus potto | reverse complement strand
TGCAATCATGGGGCACAATGTGCTGACTTCATATACAATCTGAAATATTTTCATTGAACTATTTAACATAGCCTTCATGGCCTTTTAATCACTATATGAAGACATTTATAGTCTACATTTAGTAATTTTCACTTGTACCCTTCTAAGATGCACCGTAAGTGTGATCCCACCAATCACCCTCCCTCCACCCATCCTTCTTAGCAAAGTATCTCAAGAATGGAAGAAAAAGTATCCAATGTACTCAGCCCTACTATGAAGCTAATCTATAGCTTTCATATGAAGGTTAAAACCCAGTTATAGCACAAGAAATGGGGAGGGGGGCAAGGAAGGGGAGGGGAGGGGGGAGGATGGGTTTATGTCCATTCTATAACAGTTCTGCTTACCTGAAAACTTAGCATCCTTGAATTCATATGGCCTCCTAACTAAAATAATAGGTAATTCTCACTAAATGGCTTGTAGAACATAAAGCATGATGTAGCTATCATTTTAGGGATAGATAAAAAGGAGACTGCTATAATTGATAACCATAGGAGATAAGACTGATCTGGGAAGCAAATGGGTAGTTTTTTATTATATAAATGTTATATGTTGGGCGGCACCTGTGGCTCATCCGGTAGAGCGCCGGCCCCATGTATCGAAGGTGGCGGGTTCAAACCCGTCCTCGGCCAAACTGCAAAACGAAAAAGTGGCAGGGCGTTGTGGTGGGCCCCTGTAGTGCCAGCTACTCGGGAAGCTGAGGCAAGAGAATCACCTGGGCCCAGGAGTTGGAGGTAGCTGTGCGCTATGTGATGCCACAGCACTCTACCGAGGGCGATAAAGTGAGACTCTGTCTCTACAAAAAAAAAAAAAAAAAAAAAATTATATGTTCTAGTACATATTGTACACAGAGAGAAACACAAAAATATAGCCATACCTTTTCAAGTTGTTCCTTAAATACTTAGTTTGTGTTTTTCTTTCAAAAGTTAAATTTTAAAAAATACCCCAAGAGAACCAAAGATACAGCGTCACTTACCATATCATGGTCTGAAACAGGTCCGAAACTGGTGACGAAGATGTCAGTCTTCACTTCGGTTACACGCTCTGATGAAGCAAGAAATTGTGCCAGTGAGTGTCTATCAACAGCCCTTACTAGATCTCACCACCACATACTCACATCCAAATGGGAAATTTCTTGGCTTTGATTAGCTATTTCTAAAATTGGTCCACTGTGTAGTCCTAATAATTTACTGCTTACACATGGAATTTCACAGTTAATATTTTCAATGGAGAACAGAGCCTCACTATGCCACCTTGGGAGACAGACTTTACAGAAAACTCAGCTGTTGCTTAATGAATTCTTCAAGAATAGACACACTTGCCTAAATGATAGTAAATCACTTCACATTATAATAAAAATATGTAATCATAGGAATATAACTTAAGCTTAAATATTTTTACATAGCTAGGCAGATTCTCCAGGCATTTAGGCTACTCTTGGAAAGTACATAGCATGATTTAGAGAGCTTTATTAATTCTTTAAAGACTCAAGAGTATATTTTATAGATGTTTGCTCTATTGTATTATCATAGCTTAACTATTTAAATTACTCCCTGAGAAAAATATGACAACCTATATCAGTATCTTCAATTTTGAGGATGAGAACATACTATGGCACAAAGGTCATTTAATAGATCCTATTTCAAGTCCAATGTCATTTTGTTATATTGGCCTCTGATGGCATATATATCAATCAATACAACATTTATTAGAGCTCTGTGACAAGTTAACATGGATATTTTCAAAGAAATACTGTCACTCACCAAGAAATTAGAAAATATTGCTCACAGAAAAGGAAATTATGAGTTGAGGGGTAACAATAGAAATCATGACCTTATAGTTGTCACTTTCAGTTCTGAGAAATAGCAGTCCAGGATCTTAAGAAGTTTATTTCAATTGTCTGAATATTTGTAATTCTGGCACAGAACACTCAAAGGTTGATCCCGTATATGCAACAATAAATTTCTTGGAAAGTCAAGAGCTGGCTTGATACTCAGCAATTCAATAGTTAATAGTTTCAGTATAAATTTCTCTCAAGGACGTCATATTATAAACTAAACGTAATGTGTAACTCAGTTGACAAAATAATTTGTGGTTGTAGATGTTCCTTCCCTTTAATAGCTAATACAATGTTTTTTGCAAAAAAATTCATTGGCTCAAAATGCTTAAATGAGTCCCTTGACTTAAGGATTATCAGGGTTCACCTTATCAAAAGTTTAACATGAGGACATAGCTGATGACAAAGAAAATAAAACATTGTGTTTCCAGAAGCCACTTCCAACCATAGCTGTAAGATGCTGCACCAGCTGTGTATAGCATAAGAGGCACATTGTCAGTAGTCTCAGCTGTCTTACTCTCGGTCCTCTTGAAATGCCCCATTCTCACTCCTTCCAGCAGCCCTTTCTCCCAAGAAACACATCCCTCTCTTTATTCCACACTTTTTCTTCACATATTTTTTTCAACAGACTAATTTTTTTAATTAAAGCATCTGTTTTTATTAGTGAGACTCCATCAAGAGCTGACACTTGATTATGATGTCAGAGCAACCTTTTCATTAAAAGCAATAATAAAAAGAAAATTCTATCTGTTCACAAAGCTAGAATGTATTATATTAAATGAGTTAAATTTGTACTTTTATTGACCAGGATGTCCCTTTCTGGATCAAGCAAAAAATTATATAACTTCTATATAATAAAATATATATTTATTGTTAAGAAAAAAAGTACAAAAAGATAACAAATAGAAGAACTTGGAGCATATTTTCACCCTAAATTCTTTGTGTACCATACATGCTCATTATTGGAAAATAAATTTATTATTCATAGATCTATGTTTTAAAAAAGCATAGTATCAAAACCGTGTGATCAAGAAAAATCAATATCAAAATTATCATTCTATACAAATCTGAATATGGGCAGACATTCCTGGTAAATTTATCAAGTCTCACTTTGTTTCCAAGGTAATCAAAATTACTTTTTATTTTTATTCTTTTTATTTATATCTATATTTTTGAGCTGCAAAAGCATGTTCTGCAAACCCCCATCTGCACACTTGAATACACTTGGCAGCCAGCGTCAGCTCTCTTAGAGTTCCTTACTACTATTATATAATTCCTGAGTGTGGCAAGAGCATAATTTCTGCACTCTAAGGTAATTCCCCGAGGCAGGTAGCTTTATAAAATTGGTTCACTGATATTTTAGGGGCAGTCAATCTGTATTATCTAGCATGATAAAGATCCCTGAAGAAGAAGTGAGGTGTCCATTTGCCAAATACACATATGTGGACCATTTCCCTCTGTCATTTTTAGTAGAAGTCAGTGCTATATAGGAAACAAATTAAAAAGCCTGAAAGTCTATTTGTAAGGATTATTGTATCTATAAAAATAGAACACAAACATGATTAAATTTATACATGTTTATTGCCAAGCATAATTGTTACTGCATCATATAGAGTGTAGGCATAAATGGAAAGTAATTCATAGAAATGACTCTACTGACCTTTTAAAAGTATATTGGTTTTATCTTTCATCTGTCATTTCCCCTAAATTTATTTCTCATACCAGCTCATCAACTTTAAGTATTTCATCTTACTTTATACTAGCCATTTGCCTCCAAGATGTCCCAAAACTCACCACTGTAATATTCCAAGGCAATTATATTATCAAGAGCCTCCATTCCATTAATCTTTCCAATGCCTTTTCATAGACATATCCTGAAGAGTTTCTGATTTTTATTCTGTATTTGTTCTTTCCCCACCTCTCTAAACATACTCACAATCCCTATGATTCAGATAGTAAAATTTCTAAGTCTCGTAACTGAAGTATGCCAGTGGAGCTTTCCGTGAGCAGTTAGCTATGAAATGAAAGGACTGAAGGAAGGGTGAGAAGGAAAGTATAATAAAATTCTGCACACCTCTGGAACTTGGAGTGACTGGAAAATTAGAGGAGGAGAACGACCACTTTCCATAATTTCTCTTCTAATATGTCTCCCTTGCTACAGTTCTCTCAGATTGGCATCAACCTACCGAAGAGTGTCCAAGGAAGTGTCAAAAAAGTTCTTATGGCTGGAAAACTCTACTTATCATCTATCCCCATGGAAGATTCGCATGAATATTAACTTCCTAACATCTATTTAAAAGTGTGTCTTAAATAAATTGGTTGATCTCATTTACCTCAGTGTGTTTCCCAAAATTATTTGGGAATGCTAGTTCAAAACATTGTAAAACCTTTAAAATAAACTTGAGGCCAATACAATAGATTATGTTGTTAACAAAAACAAACAAAAAAATCATAATATAAATTTAGAAACTTAGAAATATAAGGGAAAAAGTAAAAAGAAAATCCCTGGAATGCCACCAGCCACAAAAATTCACTTTCTATTCAAATTTAGACTTGATTTTCTGAAAACTACATTCTCATGCAGTCCAATACATTTTCAATGACAATGGATGGTTTCTTTTGATTGGAAAGATGTTTGTAGAATACTTAGAGATCTAAAAATAGACATGTCATTTGATCCCATAATTCCTCTACTAGGTATATATCCAGAAGACCATAACTCACACTATAACAAAGAGATTTGTACCAGAATGTTTATTGCAGCCCAATTCATAATTGCTAACTCAAGGAAGAAGCCCAAGTGGCCATTGACCCACAAATGGATTAATAAATTGTGGTATATGTACACCATGGAATATTATGCAGCCTTAAAGAAAGATGAAGACTTTACCTCTTTCATGTTTACATGGATGGAGTTGAAACATACTCTTCTTGGCAAAGTATCTCAAAAATGGAAGAAAAAGTATCCACTGTACTCAGCCCTACTATGAAACTAATTTACACCTTTCATATGAAGGCTATAACCCAATTACAGCACAAGAATACGGGGAAAGGGGCAAGGGAGGGGGGAGGATAGGTGGAGGGAGGGTAATCAGTGGGACCACACCTATGCTGCATCTTAGAAGAGTACAGTGAAACTTACTGAATGCAGAATATAAATGTCTTAACACAATAACTAAGAAAATGCCATGAATGCTATGTTAACCAGTTTGATGAAAATATTTTGGATTGTATATGAAACCAGCACATTGTCCCCCATGATCACATTAATGTACACAGCTATGATTTAATTTTTAAAAAAAGCATATCTTTCACTATTGCTTACTGGGAGTTCCCTGAGTGGTAGGTGAAGTTACTCTTCTTCAGGACAGAGGCTTAATAATCCCACATGCAAAGGCCCAAGCTAGAGCATGGTTGTGAATGAATTTCAGCCAAGTTGTTTAGAGTTTAAACACTGATTTTCTTCAAGAATAAGTTGTGAGGCTCAGCACCTGTAGCTCAGCAGCTAGGGCGCCAGCCACATACAATGGAGCTGGTGGGTTCAAACCCAGCCCTGGCCTGCCAAACAACAATGACAATTACAACCAAAAAATAGCTGGGCATTGTGGCGGGCGCCTATAGTCCCAGCTACTTGGGAGGCTGAGGCAAGAGAATTGCTTAACCCCAAGACTTTGAGGTTGCTGTGGTTGCTGTGAGCTGTGACATCATGGCACTCTACCCAAGCGACATAGTGAGACTTTGTGTCATAAAAAAAAAAGAGAGAGAGAGAGAAGAAGAGAATAAGTTGTGACCTAAAGTCATAATCTTTTATTCTCCAAATGTGTTCTCTATGTTTTAAAAGACAAAATAATACCTGTAATAATACAAAGTGTTGGAGTGAGGGTCAAATAAGATTGTGGTTCTAAAAACACTTTGAAATGCATCTCTTGGATGCATTAGTCAATAAATGTTTACAGAGCATTTTCTATGAGCCAGTTAGGCACTATTTTAGGTAAGAGCAGTACAATGATGAACAAAAGTGAAAATTCTTCTCTTTTATAGTAAAGCTCATAGTATTTAGGGGAAACATAGATATAGATGATAAAAAGATATAGAGAGATGTAGTTGCATATATAGTTATTTACAAGCACATACAAAAAAAATCCTATAATTAAATTCAAGTCATTGCAAATGCTCTGATACAATGTTGTTAGAAGAGACAAAATTCAAACTGAGATCTTAAGATGAGAAAAATTTAGTGACAGCCATACCTAGGGGAAAACATAAAAAGAGGAAAAACACAGGCAAAGGATCTAAGGAGAGAATAAATGCATTATTGTTTAAGAAACAGAAAGTCCAGTTTAGCTGGAGCCTGGTGATTCTGGTGATCATGGTATATCATATGACACTCTAGAGGCAAGTGCGACTACACCTCAAGAGCCCTGTGCATTTCAGTAAGCAGTTGACCTTTATTCTAATAAAGTAGGAAACCTTTGGGTAATAAAATGAAATGATGTTACTTGCAATTTAAGAAGATAGCTGAATCTGTGTGAGTAGCGAACTGTAAAAGTGACGGTAATAAAAAGAAGGGGGATGGAATGAATAAAAAAGACTGTAGGTGGTATTTTCTTAGTAATGACTGTAACAACACTTAATTTAATATGGTATTGACTGTATTTTCACTGGAAACGCTGCCTCTGAAGAACTCAGAATAATATTCTGTAGACCTAGTTCCATGGGTTCATAACTTATGAAGGAGGTATCTTGCCTCCTCTAAGCTACTTTGTGTCTATTAATTATAGGAGCAGACACTACATGGAGACTAAATTGGCCAGCATTAGTCATTGTAATGAAATGCATTTCAATACCTTACTTTAAAAAGGTCTGGTTTGGAATTGAAAATACCCTGGGTTCACATCGAACATCAGTGTATACTCTCAGATGAGGCAATGTTCCAGCAGCCTGCCCACCTGCCTAAACTAACATATTTGCTACCTCTCTTTAATTTCCATTTTCTGAATGCATTTAAAAAAGTTGAAAACTTTTCCATAGTTCATATGTAGAGCTACTTAATTTTGGATGTGTTTTAGCTACTAAATTTGGATATGGGATTAGAGAGATACTCAAGTTTCAAAGTGTTTAATCCCAAATCCTTTGGTGTTTTCAGATTCCAATAACTCAGATGAAATAAGCATCTCCTAGGAAAAAAAGACATTTTTATTGCAGGAACTATTTATCTCATTTCCACTGGGAAATTCCTTCCTTTCCTTTTTATATTATAATATGAACAGTTTCTATAGGGAGAGGTCTAACCTTTACAGAAGAATGTGCATTGTGCTCTTAGAGGCATGGGTTTCTTTTGGTCTGGATAAGTCTTGATCAAAATCGTTCAAACTTGTGATAGCTTTGAGGCATCATGTTTCCAGTTCCCAGGGTAGTATTTTCATTTTTTGAGAGGAATAATGTAACAACCTTGGAGAAAGGAATATGTCATCATTTAGAATGTTGCTTTCTCTTAAGTTTTCCAAAAATGGCTGCCATGATGAGAATATAGTATTCTCAGGAATACTGCATTACTTTTCAAATTTAGAATTCAGGTCCTGTCAGAAAAATGAATAATGTATAAAACATATTTTTTAATTGGTACTAGAAGCAAGATGGGAAATGGAAATCATGTTAAAGATCAGGATTAGTTGCACAAAAATTGTTATTTACTAATACCATGGCCTTTATAACTTGAGTATCATCTCAGTGGCTACACTTTGTCCCAAGAAATTCTTGGGAATTGATCAGGTAGATGATTTATATAGAATGGGAAAGATAAGAATAGAAAGTTTTCTAAACATACTAGACCATTCCTTTGGGTAACTAGGTTGGATTCATTAGACAAGCTGTCTTCATGAGCTGACTGCAGATAGCCAGCAAAGGTTAAAAGGTGCCCACTTTTCATTAACAATTCCTCTTGGGTTTTTGGTACCTGCCTTCTCCCTGAAATTTACTTGAGTTATGGGCTGGCGAGGATAGTACTTAGGTAGAAATGGGATGGATTGTGCCAAAATCTGAGCATCTGTTCCACACCTTGCATTAAAATCACCAGATAAAACTACAACAAAATCAAAAGTAAGGATTCCAGAGTAGGATAGCAAAAGGCAATATTAAGGCTATTTTCTACTTAATACAGCAATACTAAAAAGTGATTGGATAAACCTAACTTTATATTATTTTATTTTATATTGTCAATAATTTAGAATCTTTTTGTTTTCTGAAATGCTATCACATTGTGACAGAAATATCTTGTCTTCTTCATTTTTGAAATTATGGCTTTTTAATATAAATATACAACATATTTTAATATTAGTTGAGCATGAATAAAATTTTTCTACATGAGCTAAATGTAGCACGGGAAATAAAAAAATAAAAGACCTCATCAATTTCATGCATCTTCTTCTTGAGGAAGGTCAAAGAAGAGTTTTATAAAAGCATTAAAATACATTATAATACAAAATACAAAAGTACATTGTAAAGTACTTTTACGATATATTAAACTATATTGATTTTCCTATCCTCTAGTCACCTAAACTTCACAAGGTCGAACAAAATTTCACAATTAATCTGTTTTTTTTTTTTTCACAGCTAGTTTTCCAGTTATTCTCATTTTTACACAAAGGAACACAACCCAAGTACTAAGCTCATTCCCTGAGGAGCCAACCCCATTTTGTCAGCTGCAGGTAATTCCCCACCTGCTTGCCTTGCTACAATCATTGGGAATTCATATGTATTAAAGCTGAGATCTCTTCCATTAGTTAAACTAATAGTTTTATACAGGCATAAATAACATAATAGTAGGAAAATTGTGATGATCAAGGGAAAGTCAGCTTGAAACATAAATTGTTTTTTAGATGATATATTAGTGTTCAAATACTGGGAAAGAAAGCGCTAGTTACAAATACTCCTCTAACTGGCAATGCCAAGCAAAAACACTAAAAATGAAAACAAAACAGAGTCTCCATTACCAAAACATACAAATCTGCAACACTTCCAAGAATAAAGAAGAAAAATTTAAGTATCAGGGATAGACAGAAAGTCTATTCCCCATCTACAATCTTATTCACCTATTATCGCCTTTTCCACCCACCTCTCTGGGTTTGTCATTCATTTCTCCTTCCTGTACCACGTTTATCTATGTGGTTTGAAGAAGGGATCTTGGAGAGGCATCCCTCATCCTGTACCATATTTACTGAGATTATATATGACTAAATTTAGATATTAAACAATATTTCTAGGAACTAGGGAGAGAGATGGTAGGTAGAAAGTTATTTCTCCTGCAGTTTTTTCACAGTGTGGTTCAACAATTTCTTCAGCTCTATCTCATCTATGTTCTAGTTAAAGAATTTGCCCTAATTTGTTTTCCACAGGGTGAAATGATTTTGCTTTTAGAAGAAAGTGATTTTTTTGTAAGCTAGATGGGTGAGGATGAGCCCATGGACATGAGAGAGGAGAGATCCTTAGCTTAGTGGCATCCCACATAGACACTGGCTGTACATCAGCCTGGCTAACCCTGGAGTTTTTGCATATCATGAATAAAGTGTAGCCTGAATATATGGTGAAGCAAAGGGACAGTGAATTAAATGTCCAAAACAAATTAAAAAAAATAAAATCTCCCTTCAAAATCACTCCCAGACTTTAGGAGAAGCCAAGGTGAAAGTAACTGAAGTTTCAACGAGATGGGTACAGTTCAGTGGAAGCATTATTTAATTTTTCATGAAGCTAAAAGACAACCAAGACACCTTCATTCATTATAATAAGGAGAAAAATTAAAAAAAAGAAATGTCCTTAAAAATTTTTTTGATTTGGTCACAAGTTAAAATGAAAAGACCCATCTTGACTAATCAAAAGACACTTGAGTCTCTCCAGACTCACAAGGTCTATTCCTCTCTTTACCTGTCCTCTCTGTCATTGTCCTTCACCTTCTCCATCAGGCTCATTCCTCCCATTCTCTCTTTTGGCATGTCATAAATAAATTTCTACATTAACTATTCTTGCCCCCAAACACACCACTCAGAAGGGCATGAGAAAAGTTTTTTTAAAAATATATTCAGGCTACACTTTATTTATGATATGCCAATCAATTTTGCCTCAATAAAATTGTTAAAAACAAACAAAAGAGTTATTAGAAAACATTGTTCAGCCCCTAGTTACAAGGAAGCAGCAGCCTCTCATATCTTGCTGCCAAAGAAAAAGATTAGATATGAGGATGAATTTGATAGCTACTGACAATTTTGATTTGTATTTTTTGAATACTGAATATTTTAATTCAAGTCTATTTAAAATGTTCTTTATACTTATAATATGAACATGTCCAACTCATTTTTCTCTTTATGATCCTGAATAGAGTAGAATACATTTTTAAAATTTCACATATTCTAATTCTTTTTAGTTCTCTTACATTAAAAAAAAAAAAAGAAATTCCTGCCAGGAGATAATGTATTATCCATTTATCTTCCCTTTTTCAGAATTGTGCTAGGCCCTGAAAAGGTAACGTTTTCAACACTGTTAAAATATATGCAAACTGATTTCAATCATCTGGATCAACGAAGTTATGTTTTTTGTTCCCAGGTATGGAATTCAAGGTGTGTATCTCCAAAAGTGATGCTATACCTTCTGAACCAGTGGGTGTTTATGAGAAATAGGTTGTGAATAATTTGCACATAACTCAGCTTTTCACATTTTCTGTGGACATGCGGAACAAAAAGTCCTTGCCTTTTGCACAATGTTATTACTTTTACAGAATCAGACTTTTGTCATAATGAAAGACAGAAGACTTCTTCTTCTAACAAGAGAAGATCAAGCTAGATTGTAATCAGGAACTTACCAAGGGAAAACTTTTACTCCCTTAAATGCTAATGATAATATTTGAAGTATTTCCTTTGCACGATCTTCTCATCTGAAAGCAAATGGCTCGTGTAAAAATATAAAAGGGGAGGGTCCATTTCACAATGTGCATCTACTGAAATACATGTCAAACTTAAGTTATTGGAAATTTATGGTAAAGAAATAAAATTGAATATTTCAGCCTACAGCAGCCAGCAATTGTTGAGTTAACATGTTTCTCTAATTCTATAGCTAAGTATGTCTTAATAAGCTCTTAAAACAATATTTACTGTTTTAAACTATAGTTATCTAATGACAGACATTCTCAGAAGGCACTTAAAATGTAGACGATTCTGTAGATGTAAGTAATAAAAACATATCATTTTAGCCCTTAGGGATTAAAACAATGCACTACAAAAATCATAAAAAAACTTTAGTCAGTATTAGAGTTTTTTCATAAATCTCAAATCTATGATATTTAATTGTACTACATTACATTAGGATATTTAAAATAAAAGAGAAAATATTTGAGTTACATTTTAGTTTTAATGGCAACCACATTTTCAAATAAGTGTTAAAGGAATCAGAAATATCAGAAAATCACCTTTAGTAAAGACTAAAGCACATCTACTATTTTAATTTTCTCGGGTCCTAGAATTCTGTATTGCTATAGCACATTATATTAATTTAAATTAAAAAGACGATATCTTGTGTATATGTATTTGGCTAACTACCATTTTTTAAAAATGCATGTCTATTTTTGTTATTTCTGGGATTAAACAGGTAATAAAGTAGATTCTACAAAAATAATGTTACAGTATTAATGAATATAATTATTTCTGTAAGCAAATTCACTAGTATCTCAAGTAATGAAAATTAGCTTTTCTAACTACTGAGAATAATTTATACATTCTCAAGGTCCACAGGTCTCCACAGTCTAGGTCTGCTTATGACAAGTAGTATAATGATTCTTGCTTAGACTATACTTTATTGTAGCTTTAATATGTACATTTATGAAAGAGATATTATATATAATTAAATGGAAATGAGCAGTCACGGATTATAACTTGTATTCCAAACAGTGACAGAACCCTGCAGCTGACAATGAAAGTGTATGTGTGTAGAAGATTTTTTAATAAATTAAAAACTGTGCACAGATCCTTCTTGGGGAACTCATACACACAGGTTAGAATATTAAATAAGATTTCTTAAGCTAAGACAAAGAGAAGGTTTAGATATGTTATAAAACTCTGCTGATTTCATAGGAGATGTTATCATGCAGTAGGAAGGAGATTGAGTAAAGGAATCCCATATATTCCAAAGAGTACCTTCAAAAGTCTTTTTAAAAGTTATATCACTATATAATTTATAATTTACTATACATTTTTTTGAATCAAGAACGTTTTTGAAACCAATCCAGATGTTTAGATGTACATTATAGTTATACATCATGTACAAATTATGCCCTCTATTTTGTGATAACCTTATTTTGACTTAAAGATTTTTTTTTCTAAAAACATAGATGAAAACTATATGGAGTCTAAACCTGAAGGAATTTGTATAGCATGTCCTAAAGGGAATATTTGAAATTGATTAGAAAAGACTAATCAAAGACTGGTGAGACCTTTGACATTATTTTTGAGTTGTATCTTTGATAAGCATCTCCCTAAACCCCTGAGACACTAATGCCCTTTTCCAGACTGAAAATAGACTCATGATGCAAATCCACGTGATTATACTATACAAACTACTTTTTTAAGTGACTGAATCCACTGTGTTGCATAATTAGTTTGAATTTATAAGCTTTTTGTTCTGTGCTTATCTCTGATGTCCAAAAAAAAAAAAGAGGAAGCTTTCTTAATATTGCCATTTAATTACTAGTTAAATATTGCCATTAAATATTCTATAAATGCTTTGGAAAAGGTACAGTATCAGCTATCGCTGGAAGTCACAGATTCTAACCTTGGTTTCCCGCGTGACTTTGAAGGATAATTTATTTCCTTGCTAAACATGTTTTACTCTAAGATCAATATTTTGATTTGCTTTCATTAGTCATTGTTGAAACAAATAAGACAGTTTGATTATCTTATTCAAAGATTCTTCAAATAGTGTTCAATTTCTAGAACTATTTATTCTTGTTGTTATAGATATCATGCTACTAAGTGCTATCTTATTCCTAAGCAGAAATTCATCAGTACCAATTAATGGGTGTGCCAAAAAATGAAATTAAAAATTTAGAATGTCATTTCATATGTCTGATTAAAAAAAAGAAAAACTTACTACCATCTATCTCATTTACCTATGTGCTAGAGGTGGTGGTAATCTAACACAAAATAGTAGATCAATATGTAATTTCCCAAATAAATGTTTAAAACAACAGAATTGGAGATATCTTGTTGGAATTTAATGCAGACATGGCGGAGCTATGGGAAAATAGATGCAATCTTTGGGTTTGAATATTATCTCTATTTTTTTCTGTATAATCAAACCATTACACAGAAAACCTTTTGCTTGTCAAATAGATGTAACAGTTTCATTCTATGTCGAGAAATTTGTGTGTGCCTTTTACTACATATAGGGAGGTATAAGAAACTGTCATGGGAAATTGAATTAGCATAGAATGATCTATTCAAAATAGGATTCATCTTATATGTTTTCACTCTTATTACTTCACTTTTTAGAGTGAAAGCAATGTGTTAATAACAAAGATTTCATATTATTTTCTAAAACAAAAAATACCATAATGCAACCCACCTCCTAATCCTGGTCTTAGGCGATTGTCATACCCGTCTAGAAGTCTATCCAAAATCCTGGTAAAGACAGTGGTATTGTCTTTAAGTTCATCTTGTAACGAGGGCTGTCCATAGCTGAAACAAAGCATAAAGAGAAGCAATGTTGAAATTATACATTTCCACTAAAATTTCTTTCCAAATGAAATCCTTTCCAGATATTTCTACCTTCCTTTCTATTGAATCTTAACTTGAAGAATATTTTGGCAAAGTAAAACAAAACCAAAATTACATTTTAACTCTTGTCTTTTTCTCATACCTGCCCTCATTGGTAGTATGCTCTTTATACTAATATTTCTAAATATAAAAGGAAAATTACAGAAAATGAGTTGTTTCCTTACTTCTTGAATTTCCTGCATGTATATCATGTATTTCCTGCACATCTTCTCTGAGCAAGCAAAAATGTTAATATATGCTAGAAAAAAAGATGTTAGAAATTTCTTTCCAAATTAAAAAGAGATACCAAAATAATTGATAGTTTTGTTTTTAATTGAGCATGTAAAACCTTAAGTTTTCACCTACAAATATCCCTGTTTCTTCCACTTCATATAGATCTGCGTTTTGTTTCTTACAGTGTTCTTCTGAGATATTTAGATGAGGAACATGGATAAAACATTTCTTAGGATAATTGTATTTTTATGTAAGTGTGAAAATTTCCATTCACCTTAAGATGTATGAGCCAGTTTTTAAAATATGTCATCTCTAACATCTAATAAATTGAATTTTTGTTACTTCTGATCTTAGTCATAAAAGAGACCTTGGAAATGATCAAGTTCAATACTCTCAATTTATGGTTTATTAAACTGTGGTACAGTTTTTAGTGGTTCATTTAAGAGGACACAACTATTTATAAGCAAGCTCAACTTAGACCCTAGTGTTCTCAACATTTAGTATAAAACTTCATTTCTTTTATTGTATATTGAAATAATTGTTTCTGTTTAAATGTTCCTATTCGAGGATGTAGCTTTTTTTGTATCCCTTACCTTTATTAGCCTTTGCATTTCAACTACGTAGAGACCGCAGTTCAAATATTATGTATTTTTTGTTATCAGTGGCTTAGCTATCTATGCTCCTTGAATCATTATTTTATTTAATGATGAGCGTGACACTTCCAACATCTTTTGAGAGAAACATTTTCTATCTTAGGATGAAACACAGTTACAAATATATTTCCACGATAGCTCTGACCTTGAGTAAAAAAGTGAGTATAGGGTGTAAACTAAGAGACTGCCACAAATCTATCACTTTTGTATTATCTACTTAATATGCTTTTGGCTTCCATGTTTATATTATTGAAAAATATAACTTACTAAATATAGAATATAAATGTCTGTACACAATAAGTAAGAAAATGCCATGAAAGTTATGTCAACCAGTTCAATGAAAATATTTCAAACTGTATATAAAATCAGCACATTGTACCCCATGATTGCATTTATGTACACAACTGCGATTTAATAAAAAAAAAAAAAAAAAGAAAGAAAAGAAACATATAAGAAAAATAGTAGCATTTGAAACTGGGATTTACTTATTTGACAGCAGCAAGAAATATAATAATAATATCATTTATAAAACAAACACTGTTTTGCAGGTAATTTTGTATTGGCCAAATGCAAAATGGCCATTTTTCTGGTACAATTTTAATTTAACAAAGTTATTATAGCTAAAGGGTATCCATAATATTAAATATGTGAACTGTGCCTCTATGAAACAATTTTTCATTCTTCTACATTCAGCATGCATGGCATGCAGATCGCGAGCTTAGTCTCCTTTGGCAAAATTAAGCATCTATCTGGTTTTTTAAATCAAATTTTCAACTAACTCTATGTCTTCCAGTATGTCTCATTGGCAGGTGATAGCAGTAAGGCAAAAACAGTGTTCTGAATGCAATTATTTATAAAAACTAATTGTCACAAAACCAACTGCCATGCATGCATCTTTCAAGGATATTGGGAGGTCATCTTGATAAAGATGGCAAAGAAATGCTAGCAGCTAGCACACCCTAAGTTGTAAGAAGTTTGTGATCAAGACCTCCCAGGAAGAAAGCAATAAAATAAATAGGGGAGAAAAGATGAGGCAGGGCAATAACACAAAGTACAATCACATAGTTAACACAATCCTTAGAATATGGGGTGTTTAGCACATTTACCTGAACCCCTATGTTTTTACAGTTTATATAAAATTCAGGAAATTCCTTTTCCCTGGTTTTTATCTAATAAGCACTTTCAAAAATTGTTTGCATAGTAATAAAAATGCCAAAAGAGACCCCCCTGAACCTTCCCCAAGAAGACCAATTCTGCTATTCCAATTGGAATGGACATCTTTCTTTTATGAGAATTTCTAACCAGGTCCTTCCTCCTCTCTACTTTTAACTTGCTATGTCAAATTGTAACTTCCAGAAAAGAACCCTATGACAAAAAATCAAGACTATTTATTTGGCATTAAACATTCATGCCAAAGTCCTGTTTTCTAAACTGAATATATATTTTGAAAAGAAATGTCAGTTTACAGAACCTGATTTTGATTCCATATGAACCACTATATAATAAAACATTGTGCACTAACTCCATCTACAGGTCATTACAATAGTAACACTTCATACAATTTTTAAAAAGCAGTAAAGATCATTTAATTTCTTAGATTAAGAGTATCTGACATTACTGCAAGTCTGGTTCACTTGGCGGTCAATGTTTACCACATACAATAGCAAAACTTAACAACAAATTAATTTCCAATTTAAAAATATCTTTTTAAATTGAAAGCTTTTTAAGTTGAAAGGATGTCTTTCCAGACAATTCTCTCTGCCTTAATTCAAAAGAGTTCAATTTCCATTACATTCTGAAGAAACTTGTTATGATAATATGTCTAAGACTTCCTTATGGCACTTGGGAATAAGCTATATAAGAACTGTAAAAGCTGATAAAAACAAATCTGTAATATTTGGTCCTTTATATAGTTGCTACTATAATAAGATTACATGCTTGACTGGATCATTAGAAAATATTTTAAATAATGGTTAGGCTTATTATTAATTTTTTTCAGAACTTGTCTTCAGAGTAGTTATGCTTAATTAGAAGTTCGAGTTTGCCTACTTATGTTCTTAAATATTTGTCTAATATATTTTACCTCTACTAGCTTATAATAATGGTTTTAAAACATAATATGCACATGCATTTATAGCTTATGACTTTCAAATTAAAAATATTATTTTAAACATTCTATATCTCTATATTCATAAGTTACTCGATGATATTTAGAATTGGCTAGAAATTTTCTTGTTAGAAAACCAACTTACCCAATATGCAAACATTAATTGGGATAACTTTTTCTATGAATAAGGTAATCGCATGTCTTGTTCAGTTTCAACTCAACAGTGAAAAGTTCAATTTAAGGCTTAAATGTTGAATTACTACATTCCTTAACAAACGTTTGTTCAGTGTCTTCTAACGAACTCAACAAATAAGATGATTATTTTTCCATACTACTCTTCTTTATTCTTAGCTGGAATTTTGTTGCAGATAAGTTTTTTGAATTCCCTTAGTCATGAATTCATCTAAGGACAATTTTCTTCCCCCTGATGGAATAAATGAAAAGTTACAGAAATTCTCATGCAGATTTAAAATAAAGTGTCCCCACCTTCTTCCAGTCAAAGAGCTCAGAAGGAGGGTCCAGACCCAAAGACAGTCAGAGAAACCTGGACTTTTCTTCATTGCGGGCTTGAGCAGCTGAAAAGTAAAAGAAGTAGAGATCAATGTCTCTTGCAAGAAACATCAGGTTATAACTACTAGGACTGACTGAGGCAGTTTAGATGAATGCTTTGAAGTCAGGAAATGACCTCACTGGGATATGACACCTCTTTGGAAGCAATGGGAACCTGGACCATCCATTCTCCACTTTCCCTTCCATTTCGTATTCAGGAATGTATCAGTGTCTTAATTTTCCCCTGTAAAAGATACAAGCTGAAATGCTTTTAAGTGACAATATTGCTCCATATAAAAACTGTGAGTTGTTTTTCTCTACATTTTATGTTTACAATATAGTTTGATTAATTCCCTTGTTGTTGTTGTTTATCATCTGAACATTTTGACCGTTCTGATTTGAGCTCCCAGAACTGACTGTGCATTAAAAATGTTAAGCTGGCGTCTCTAACAGGGAGAACATATTTGGGGCTGGGATGAGGTGGGTTAACATGCTCTATTGACTGAGTTGATCTTTGAATTCTAGATGTATCTTTACTTTAGAAGCCATTGTTTTTATTTCTTTTTAAAAACCATAGGAAACACACTGTTGAATGTCCGAATCGTGCTTAAATTCTGTGCCTGGTATGCCTTATTAAATATGCTACCTAATGCTTCTGTGAGGCTAAAGGACACACTTTATAGTCAAGCTATATATGCTGATCTCTCTCACACACATACAAACAACACCACATCAGTGCACACAAACATGCCTGCACATATCTTTTGAGCCCTCTCAAATTCTGCCAGGTTGCTGCTAGATAAAATGTTTTATCTCAAACAGATGGGAAGTTGGAGTGCTTTGTTTTGCATGAATAAGGAGATCTTTTTCCTCTCTTAAGTAAAGTGCAATCAATCACCATCTGATCACTGAATTTAGACTTGGTATTGTGGTGCTGGGAGAATGGAGTACAGAAAGCTTAAAGAATTGAACAGAAAGCTTAAAGAATTGAAAATACATGTAGTTTATGTGTAAAGCTGATTTTTGAAATTCAATGCACTCCCTGATTACAGAGCAGATACGGCAACATTTTACTTTTATGTGCTATAATTAAATCTGGACATAAGATGAGAAATACATTTGTTAATAATTCTCTGAATCTATACTCCTGAGGAGAGTGAGTGATTAATGGATTGCAAGTCTTTTAAAGCTGATTTTTCATTAAGCACTCTACAGTTTAATGTGGTATGCCTCTAAAGGCATCTGCAAAATGCTTTTCACATTCTTGGGAATAATTTAAATGAGTAAAAAACCATTTACGGACAGACACGTAAGTAATGAAACATAATATGTTTAGGGTGGAATGACTGAGATAAAAATTGTGAGCCTCATCACAGCTTTTACTTAATTTAGTGACTGTTTTTGACCCAGATGTCTTGAATATGGCAAGAAATCTTGGATAAATATTATGTTAAAATATTGCATCTAAATTGCACAATGATAATTTACCACTTGATTACTCTTTAACATCTGTTATTAAGAGAAAACAACTTCCCTTAGCTCTGTTAACATTCCTTGATCTTTATAAAGAGGTGGAATTCCTGAAGGGGTAAACAAAACACGATGTCCCCCCCCCCCCCCCCCCGAGGCAAAGCACTGTAGCTTTTTGCCCTCTTCTGACATTTTTAAAAAGAGAAAAAACAAACCCAACCTAGCACATCAGTAGTTGAGGAAGAAAGTTTCTTGCAAATACAAACATAATACTTTAAAAGAAACTAAGCTGCTGCCTTCCCACCTGCCCCCTCCCCCAGATTCACACTCCAAATCCCATTCTCTCAAGTCTCTCACAGAAAAGATTAAGTTTAGTTTTTCATGTTCAGAATGCGAGACCCCTTACACCAGAGGACATTTGAGTAGCGTCCACTGGAAAGGAGAAAAGAGGCAATTTGGCAGGCAGCACGAGAGTGCCTTCCTGAGGATGGAACTGTGAGACAGGTTTTCTGTCTCAGCGTCTTAACTTTAGACGATGGCCCCAACGCCCTACGCCCCTCCCCAACTCACCCAGCTCCCTCTTCCAAGGGAAAAAACAAAACAAAAAACCGATATGTCACCACCCACCCCACCCGCAGAATAAAATCAAATATGTCCGAGAAAGGAGCAGAGAGAGAGAGAGAGAATTAATAATAATATTAATAATAATAACAATAATAACGCTCCTATAATAGTGCTGCGGTTTCACCCTGAAAGAAAAACATTCGCTGTTTCTACCTGGTCTAGGATCAGGCTCTTTTCCTGCTATCTCTCTCGAGCTTGCTCTCTCTCTTTATCTCTCTCTCTTTTCCACTCGTGCATCCCCGTCTCTCCAGCTAGGAAAAGCCACGTTCACATCTCAGTGCACCGCGGTCCGAAGCCGCACTTACCTCCGGCCCTCTCTGGGCACTGGATAGCTCAAGACCGGGAAAAGTCTGCGAGAGAAAATTGTGTAGAGCCTGGAGCCGGCGCGAGTCTGAGAGTCCCCGCGCGCCGAGCGGAGCTGCGTCCTCGCTCTGCTTCTCACTTACTCGGTCTGAGCCATCATGGACTCTGCGTGCTCCTATGCTGAAGATTTCACACCCAAATTCCCTTCCCAATATCCAATCTGCAGCTATACAACAAAAGATTTCTCTTTACCAAGAGAGTAGTAATACGTCCCAGGGCAAACCGGATGTGAAATAGGCGGTGACTTCATGCCAGAGAGATTTTATTTTAGAAAGGAAGGTGGTACCAGCCTTTGGATCTGGAGACCAATCCGCCCATATTTTATATGCAGCACAATTTAACTTGCACTGCTCTGGTCCTAATCCCCTTCTCTCTAGCTGCAGGCTCAAATCCTTCTACAATCTGCTGCAAGCTTCCCTTTTTGGGGGGTGAGGGAAGTGGAATTAGGGGAGGGAAGCATAGAACGGGAGAGACATAGGGACAACACTCAGAATCTTTTCACACTTGCAATTTACGAACACCCTATTTTAAGGTGTGCCCATTAAAAATACACCCAATCCGTGTAACTATTCCTCCTTTGATCAAATATTCAACAACTGCATGCATATGAATGAACGCAAGCTATGAAACTGCAGGGTCACACATGTGGAGCGCACTCTGGTCTCGCCTCTCTCCCTCACGCACACTCCCACACATATGTCTCACTCCCTGCGTCTTGCAGAGTCACGAACGGCGAGGTATGGTAGAAGAGTTCTGGCCGGGAGGGAATTGGCTACAGGCTTTGAGGAGTCTTTCGCACTTTCTTGGGCTGTGAGCGCTTTTCAGCCCACCTTCGTCTGTAGCTCAGAGGACAGATAGAACACCTTTCGGAACCGGGATTTTATCTTCGGAGAGAACTGTTTGTGCCTGTTGTCATAGAGAAAACACAGGTGCCTTTGACTCTGAATTGTATTGGGTTGCTGGATGAGGAATATTTAACTGTAATAAATCTCCCCAATCATTTATGGGTTTGAGAGTCGTATCTCCATTTTCGGAATTATTCCTTTGCCTCCAGCTCCATCATTCTCAGATTAGCAAAATGGGAGAGGGGGAGGAGGCATTTTCAGAAGTCAAGACAAAATCTGCTTTTATTGCTTTTTCCCTGCCCTCTTCGATTACCCTCTCTGATAGTTCTCCACCCACGAACGATTTACACTAGGGAAGGAGAATGTGTTTCAACATCAATGTAACTAAATTTCCAAGGAATCAGGGACGACTGGGGTTCGTTCTCTCTTCGAGTTTTGTGAATGGCTGTTTGTAGCAGAGAAGGGGATGAGTGCTGTGTTCCCGGAGCTCTTACAGAAAAGATCTACCTACACCACTGGGAGCTGTCCCTTCAGCACGTCCGCCCAGACACAACACAAGGCGCTGACAAGATAAGATCCCCCTTATAAAGCTTCTGGCAGATAGGGTCCGAGCTTAGGGTCGCTGGCCACTTTCCCCCAGTGGACTTCTAGCAGAGGAGATGTTTCAGATGGGAGAGCTTGGTCAAGCAAACTAAAAACCTTAAATACCCAGTCCATGCCACATTTAGCATTTTGATTCTACAAGTGTCCCTTGACCTTGTACTTCTACGCACTAGTTTACAGGATTAAAAATTAAGCCAGGTAATTAAAATGATGAAGAATACAAAATGAAATCTACCTTCAGAGTTTTGCTTGGTTGCCCACCTGAGTTTTGATAGTAAATTGTTCATTGGGAAATGATATTAAAAATTAATTTGGAAGGGAGATTTGAAGATTATTTTAGAATACCCCTGTTTCTGGGTAGAAGTTAGTTGCCTGCTCTTTTCATGAACACAAAAAGTCAATATATTCTTATTGATGTCTATTTGAAGGAACGTCACAGCTTCCCCATGTGATACTATCCAATATTTATTTATTTATTTATTCATTCATCCATTCATTTGTTTATTGAAAGATTTTGAGAATAAAACTGGCTTTAATAATGTTTTAAATTTTGAGTTAATAATTATAAAACAATATTTTCTTACATTTTCATATATCATGCAACTCCACATTTCATCTTGTTTTAAGAAAAATCCATAGTCATAAAAATATGATCTTTTAGTCTTTTCTTTTCCTGGCCAAACCATTGCATCTCTTTCTTTTTCCCTCCTCTACAAATTGAGAATAACTTTATATCCTATCTCTAATGACACATTATCAAATCGCTGTGCTGATTAAGTTTGTGCAAGCAGAGTTATTGAAACTTTATTTCTGAGGAAAAATGCCAATCATATGTTGCTTCAGACTAAAAATGTTATGTGACTATGCAAGAGGATATAATTGCAAAGGATTTTCATACATGTAGAAACAAACATTTATAAATAATTTTAGAATTATAGTGTGCACATTTGTATGGGAGTAGGCATGTCTGTGCTGTGATACTTTCTCTAAAAATCAGTAGGCACAGTTAGATTTTATTAGGTGAATCTCTTTGGATATAACCTTGGATTTCATACAGAGAGAGAGCAGGATGTCTGTAGTTTTGTAAGTAAATTGTGAAAAATAAATAAACTGTGAGTGTTTAAAATATCAATAAATTTACTACACCAAAACCAGAAATTGATACTCTAAAATAACAATGTGTTTATTATTTCCCATTTAAGATGATCTCATTAGCATATGTACATATTACCAGAGAATAAAATATAAAAAATTCAGGACAAGGAAATAATTTACTTCATATTGTCCTGTTATATTTAATCTTTTAAATAATTGTTGATATTCTCATTTTTCTTTTATCCAAAATAAATCACTTCAAAGTGTATGTGCAACTAATGTGGTAAGGTGTTTAATATTCTTAAGTATTGACTTGGTTTTAAATAATGTGCTACCATATTTGTATAAGTAATTCAACTAAGTCTCAAAACAAGTCTTTGTGAGAGAGACTCAACATCCCTGTTTTACAAATTATTCAATAAATTATGAACTAGAGAGATCAAAAACTTGCCTAAGGTCACACAGATAGTGAGTGCCCCAACTCCAATTTTCTCACTTCAAAGCTTATTCTCTTACATACACTCTGCATTGCTCTACTTCCTTACTAGGAGATTGTGAAGTCATTTTAAAATCTTTTTTACTTTATTCCCATGCTTGACCATCTATATAGCAGTCACATAAAACCTATCTCTGTATATTTTTTATTATATATTCATGAAAAGATTTTTAAAAATGGTCTACTGCATTGAACTGTAACATAGTGTTTGCTTTAGTATTTTAGAAGTTAGTGCTATTTTTCTTCTGTTTTAGGAGGCCAATGGCCAAGACCTTCCTAATAGTTACTGGTTTTTGGCATAAGGGATTTGAGGTCAAACCTAGGACCAGGAATCTGGGAGGCCTAATAGCTCTATCTGTAGTGCTGCAGTCTGGTGCATTTTGCTTTTCCTGTCAATTTTAAATGGCAGGAAGCCCTGACCTAATTGACAAAGTAGTGCTGATAGTGTTGAATAGTCAACAGAAAAAAATGTTTTTACTTTTTCCTACTAAATGTTAACCAAATGAGGAAAAGAAAAATTAGCAAGAGTGTTCTCATTTATTCAGCAGGGATTTTTTTTTATCATTTACAGAATGATTTCAGGTGAAGAAGATGAAACAGGTAAAAATGATAACATTTCAAAAAAGCTTCAATTGAAACCTAGAATAAATTGATCTTTTAAAATATATTTGTATGGCTCAGATATTTATACTGAAAGTATATTTTAATGTTATACTGTAGTACATGTTTACCAATCTGCAATAGTAAAGGGATAGGTTGCAGCCGAATGTAAGTTCAACCAAATTTATATATACATATATAAAAATAAATATTTATATGGAATATTTTATTATACTCATTAATTCTTGTCTCACTTCTCTAATTTCTCTGTCTATACATACTCCCCTTTTAATTGACTATACTAGCATATCAAGAGGGATAGCCCTTCTTTTACAACTAATATTGACATAATAGCTCAGTTGGGAAAAATAAATTTGATTTAACTAATACAGCAATTTTTACCTTAATCTAGACACTTTTGCTGTCTGAGTTAATCAGACAAATTGTTTTTTCCTAGGCTATAAAGCCTGGGAATTTGACACCTCAGCATACTAAGAGATGTGGTAAGTAAGTATAATAAAAACAAAATGAAAATGAAATTTCTTTATATTTGATTCATAAATGTTTGGAATTCTAATGGAACTTAGAGGTAGTTTACTCCAACCACTTTGCTAGTCACATAAGTTATGTAATTTCCCCCATTTTCTTAGCAGAAGTAGAACCCAAGTTAGCACTAGACAGTAAAGGATCATGCACAAATATTTACCTCAAGTCACTGGCACTTAATTGCTGCATGGTTATTGCTGTGTTGTGAATGTGATTTTCTTCAGTTTTCAAATAAGGTATGTGATATCCCTTACGTCTGTCATGACATTACATGGAAAAGTAAATGTGAATCAAATAGGCCTCTCACATGACAATTAAGAGGTATCTAATGAATTGCAATTTCTTTCCTTTTTTTTAAAGTCATCTTTGGTAGATTGCTGTGGTGTCATAACTCAAAGCAATCTCAAACTCTTGGTCACAAGCAATCCTCTTGCCTTAGCCTCCCAAGTAGCTAGGATTACAGACAATCTTTTCTTTCCCTTTTTGCTCTCCGTACATTTATTCCTTCCTTTTTTTTGGACATAGTGTCATTCCCATCGCCCAGGCTAGTAGGTTAGAGCAGTGTGAAGTCAGCCTATCTCACAGCAACCTCAAATGCCTAGGCTCAAGTGATCCTCCTGCCTCAGCCTCCCTGAGTAGGTGGGGCTACAGGTATAAGCAACAATGCCCTGCTACTTTTTCTATTTTTAGTAGAGACGATGTCTTGCTCTTGCTTTGACTGGTCTTGAACTCCTAAGCTTAAGCCTCAGTCTGCCAGAGTGCTCAGATTATGGGACAGAACCTCTGCACCCCGTAAATGTATTCTTTCCTCATTATTTCAACGCATTATCTACAGGATATTCTATAACTCGTAATATTGATGATGTTATATATATTTTGCATAAGATATCATTAAAACATGAAATTATCGGTCATCAGACAAGTTACTGGAACAAGCTAGCTCTCATGTCACCTTAATCCCAGGCTCATGTTCTTATTTTTTAAAGTGTTTTGAGAAAAAAAGAATGATTCTCATTACATTTAACTTCAACACAAAGTATTTTGAGCCACCTCAAACCAGGAAGATTTGAAGAGAGCATGATTCAAGATAGATTTGGTCAATCACAGAAAGTGCTCCAACCACAGTGACAATAGCCAACCATAGACATCCCCCCAAATATATTGACAACTATTTTTCTATAAGATTTAAAAATGGGTTCAGTGCCTGTAGTTCAGTGGCTAGTACGCCAGCCACATACAATGGAGCTGGCGAGTTCGAACCCAGCCTGGGCCTGCCAAACAACAATGACAACTACAACCAAAAAACAGCCAGGCATTGTCACTGGCACCTGTAGTTCCAGCTACTTGGGAAGCTGAGGCAAGAGAATCACTTAAACCCAAGTTGAGGTTGCTGTTGAGCTGTGACTTCACAGCATTCTACTGAGGGTGACATAATGAGACTCTCTCAGTCAAAAAACACAAAAAATTAAAAATGACCTCACAAATACTCATTAGGAATAAAATATACATGTGGGAACCAGAGTTTATTTAATGGTTATGTAAGTAGGACACTACCCAATTTCCTTCTATTGGGCAGCGCCTGTGGCTCAAAGGAGTACGGATGCTGGCCCCATATGCCAGAGGTGGTGGGTTCAAACCCAGCTCCTGCCAAAAACCACACACCCAATTTCCTTCTATTGGCAGTTTTCAGTTTATCAGTAATTCATGTGTAACCCAGATTCACCCATTTTCTTTCAAAGACTGTTTGTTTTTTTTTTCCACAGATGTCAAATCCATCCATCCAAGCAAAGAAATGCAGACTTATTAGGGAAAATGATAATACACTGACAGGTAGAAGAAATTATTTATTTTAAAAATTCAAATAAAACATTTAAATGATGCTTAAAACTTTGAAGAAGAATTTTTTGACATTGTATATTCAACTGGTAACCTGAAGACCATAATACAAGCCATGGTAGAGGGACGAAAATAAACATAACTTATTAAAATGCTGTCAGAACAATGCTATATCTTTTGTGGCTTGATTAAGGAAACATGGATTCTCTATTTTTTAACCATATTAAGGCATTCGGAATTTATATATGCTTCCTTTGGTAAATTTAAAGTGCCTATGTATACATTATGCATATAGTCTGCGTATAAACTCCTTTTAAATCATAAGAATGTAATATTTACTTCTGTTTTTCTTTGTTAAGATGAACAGAATGAAGAGATACTCAATCAGTAACGTTTTGTGTCTAGCAAGCAGAAAGAAAAAACAGATCTGAGTTAGAGAATCAATTTAGAGAGATTACTAACTAGAAATAATAAGAAGCAATAGGCATGTTGTTACCAAGAAACTTCATTCAGCTTATGTGGAATATGCTGGCATGCTTAGGATAGGTATTGTTTACAACATTTAAAGAGCTTGTGTGGTCTCATTATCCTGTTGTATAACTGCATTTACATATTTGTTTGAAATCATAAAACATAAAAAAATGACACCAACATTAAAGTTGCATTTAAAAATTTATTCATCATGCCCTGAATGGTCACAGGATTTGTGGAAAGGATATGAAACAGAAGGATTTACTGGAACAAGGATCAAGAATTAGGACATTAATACCCCATCTGTTCAATAGCTACCAATTCTTGATGTTTATAAATAAGGCTTTTTGTGGAATGAAGTAAAAACAAATTTGTGGATATGGATGCACTTTTTATTATGGTTGTGTGTAAATATTTCCAACTGTTAACTAAAGCCCTTGTGATAAATGTATAAAAATGAAATTAATTATATTTTTGCTATAATGTATAACTATGCAAAAATTCTCTTAACCTAACCCACTTCCAATTTTGCTCATAACAACATCAAGAATTTTTTAAGATAAAATTTTGTAATCTGTGTGTGAGCTTTGGAAGAGGCTAATTCAAGACTTTTAAAGATGAATAATTATTACTATTGAATAAAATTATTTAGAAAGCAATAATAAACTCATGCAAATATAAATGTAGATTGTCCCCCAAGAGAACTTGGGATTTGATCCGGAAAGCATTGCTTTGGATAAGTGAAATATGCAACATCAGAAACCATGTAGCTCAAGGCTAACTTAAAAAGAATCAAGATGGCAAATGTATTAACTTTTCTTTCACTTTAACTGCTTATAAATGACCGCTTATAATATCCCTTGAAAGAAGTAAAGTGAGATTTTGTAGCAATTGTGTAGGCTTACTGCTTGCTACCAATCACATTCAACATTAGAATTTCAACATACAGTAGTCCTTTCCTAAATTTTATTTGATGGGCTGAAAGAATGAACTCCCAAATTACTGATCCTCTCCTCATACATGAGTTTACTCTTATTTAGTAGATATAATGTATCAGATACTGTACTCATATTTTTTTCCCAAATAATCTTTGTAATTACATTCTTATAATAGTCCTATTTACAAATAGAGATCTAGGTTTGGTAAATATAACAGACTTTTCTGTGTTGATTGTGCAGATCAATTAAATAAAAGAATAATGGATTTTCCTAGAGACATATGGCTTATAAGTCAGAGCCTAAATTTGAACCCAAACCAAGATTTTATGGCTTCCAAAATTTCATGATTATAAAGCAATGAAAATAAATACCTTCTACATAGCCAGGAATTAGACTTATCATAAGAGTCTGGTGACACCATTTTTTCCCACAAATATTTGCAACAATGAAATGTAGTTAAAGTTTAGGAGAGCAGTCTAATGTAGTATTTAAGAAATGAATTTGGAGGCAGACCTTTTCTTTCCTCTCTGTAAATTATTTACACCAGTTAAGTTTGACCAATTAAATTCTCTGAATTTCAGATTTCTTATTTCTGGTAGGTGATTAGTAGTTTCATTTTACATGAAATATTCACGAGATAACACCTGTAAAGTAGTTAACACATTAAAATTTTTTCAACTTTCAATATCTCTTAACTTTTCAAATTCTGAAATTATGTTTTTTTTATATGGCTATCAATTCAGTCAATACTTCATCATTGAACTAATGCACTTAGGCAAAATTTATCAAATGCCAGATTGGCCACTTGTGGATTTCTTTTTCCACCATATAGTTGTTGCGTGAAGCAAGGGCGTATTGGCCTATTCAAAGGCAGTAACTATTTCAGAGAAAGTCAACTGAGTGGGGATAGAACATAAGACATAAAATGCTTAAGGTCGAATACCACAAACTCAGCCATGACAACACAATAGTAAGTGAAAGATCTCTCTCCATCTAAATCCTCCTCAACTATTCTACAAATAATAAAATGCAAATTCAATTTTTTAAAAGTAGGATGATTTAATATTTAAAATAAAATAGGATGTAAAATAAATAAAATAATAAATAAATAAGAGAGTAAGGGATTTTACTTACTTTTACTATGTCTGACATGTTTACTTATAATTTGAGTAAATATTATTAAAGTAGGAAGCAATTCACAAAAATCCAGAAGGTAATGCTGATAGAAAAGCCATTTAATCTGAATTCAGCAAATTCTGAAATTGAAATCAACTTTTACTAGACAAAGAGTCAGGGAAAACTCTTGTGGAAGATTTTTAAACCATGTTTTGTGTTTTATCTATTCGAGTGGGAATATTTTAGCAAGCAAATTCACTCCACGCAAACCATGTAAAACACAAATTAAACATCGATGTCAATGATTAGTCCATTGAAAATCAAACATTTTGTTTTGTTTTACAATTCTTTATCTAGACTATTTGAATCACTGAAAGAGTGCTGTTTTTCTAAACTCTCAAAGTGGAATGAAATCAAGCCACAACTTAGAAAGAGTGTCCGAAAAGTAACTTTACTGCACTGATGTTCTGTTCTTATCTTTCACTAGTAAGTCTGTGAGTCATGTTAAAATATTATACTTTTCCATTGACCTTGAGAGACTTGATACCTCTAGGAAAACTAGCTACTTCATAGATTGAACTGTCCTAAGTTAGTCTGACAGCCATATGTTTAAATCATGATTTCAGTGCCTGGAGAAATTTTTGTCAGGCTCCCAAACAAGTTAGTGAATTCAGTAGAATTGCCCTGTGGCTTTGGAGGAACATGATTGGGGAAGGTCAGTCAAGGTTCAGAAAATCTTTGTCAAAGGCTTAAGGAGGGCTTAAACACAGTCCCTGTTTTCATACAGAATGACATCTATTTCCCATATATATGAAAGGCCACATAAATTGCAAAAAAGAATTTAATTACAAAATGCAGCCATCTCTCCTCACACTTCCTAAAATCAATACGTAATTTGAATCTGAGAAACATATAAGAATAAAGGGAAATTAAAAATAAAAACAGAAAATAAGCTAATACACTTCTTGATAAGAGCTTGTGGGCACTAGGAAAATATAGAGTATAAAAGAAAAGAATATTTTAGGTCTAGATTTGCTTAACCCTGACAGTAGCGCCTCTACTAGAATGTGTGAGTACCAGTAGTGAAAATATAAAATTTGAAACTGTAGTCACAAATTTTCCTGCTGTTCTTTCCCTTTAAAATATCCTTCTTACTCTAAAGTTGCTCCATTATTGAAACACATCAATTCCGACATAAAAAAAAAAGGAAGCCGAATAAGAAAGGTACAGGGTATCAAATATTGTGGAAAAATAAGGTTTTGTATAAAATTTTATAAAAATATGAGGCCTGGGTAAAATAAGTAGTTATCTGTTTATCACATTTTTATTTGAAGAGGCCTCAGCCGGCAACCATCCTTTGTACAGATCATTGTTTTCATCTATTCTCCAAATCCCAATCACAATTTGAAATTTTCTCATTTTACAATACACTGTATTAAAGGGAAGACCCAGTTAGTCCCACTTTCTCATCTATATGTGTTTGTATTGCCTTAGAGTTTCCAGAATTTATTTCAGAAAAAAAAAATCAAATATGTACTGAATAATCTTATCAAATCATTTGTGGAACTAGTTAAATTAGTTCAAAAGCTCTCTGAAAGAGTTAATGTAAGCAAAATCACCAATAATTTCTTTAGGAGAAAAAAATCAAGGCATAGTTATTGTTTAAATAGATATGAAAATATACATGAAACTATAGTAAATGTAAATACAACTCAACAGGTCTGGCACAGAAAAATTTTTATCACTAAGAACACAGTTAAGAGTCCAGAAACAGACCCATGTATATGTGAGAAATTTTTATAAGAAAGGTAATTCTCCAAACCAATACAAAGTAATCTATTATTTAATACACAGAACAGGATCACAAACCACATGTTAAAATAAAAAAGAAAAAATTAAAATTAGGTTAACACCTCCAACTGTAGATAAAAATGGATTTCAGATAAAGGAACGGATCTACAAATATCCTGAACATTAAGTAAATCAATTAAACACAAGCAAAGGACGTAAAATGAAAACGAAGGATGGTATATTCAATAAGGGAGCACATACTTAATATCACATATTGTGTAAAGGATGATATATCCAATAAGGGAGCACATACTTAATCACATACTATGATCATGGAATTGGAAACTAAAACACAATGATGCTGTGGTTAACAGATTACTGAAAACTTCTCAAAGAATTGATGACATTGGGCATTTTTCTCAGGTGTTGGTGACAAAATTGGCAGTCAATCTGTTAGCATATATCAAATGATAAATACGCTGCATAAACAATGTAAATCAGTATGCTATTTCTAGAAATGCATTCTACAGATATCTGAATGTTAAGGTGTAGATGGAAGTTTATTGTAGAATTATCTGTGAGTGCCTCTGAAAGTAAAGTATTAGAAGCATCTCAAATGTCCTAAGATAAGAGAATGATTGAATAAATTTTAGTATGTTCACATCAGAAATTATATGAAGCATTTTAAAAAATGAAGTAAACCCTACCCATTGACACAAAAAGATGCTTTCAATGTATAGCTGAATAAAAAAGTAAAAATCTAAAGAGTATGATTCCTGTTTTACAAAATATATATAATATACAAATAAAGTACAGATCTCAAATGGTTCATGTTCCAAATACATAAGATTGTTGACAGGGTTTATTCCTTTTTATTTTATCTTTCTTTATGGTATACATTTTTATCAAGTAATAACCCCAAAAGGAAAGAATGTGATTTAGATTCCTAGATATGGAAGAAATGAATCAATGACACTCAGAGTTCACTTAAAATCTCAAAAGTCTGAACTGCAGGTTTACAAAGACGGATTTGTTATAATTATCACCCAGGAAGAGGTAGGTTCTCAAAATTGCTGAGATTTCATTCACTTCTAGAAGCTGAGGAGGAAGTGTCAGCATTGTGGGAGAACTTCATACTCACTTGTCTTCCTAATTACATAGTCATCCAGGAGTAACACTTGTTTTTAGAAAGAAGGTAGTTAAGAATCTTGGGCATCACTCCAAATACCATGGTTAAAGATCTACTATAAATACAACAAATGATTGAAATAGAAACTTTCAATCAACTGAACAGGTATGTCTGAATAAAAAGTTCATGCTATAAATACATAGTATGAGGCCATTTTTTGTGCAATATACCAGTATGGAGACTTACAGCCACTTTTTTTTTTTTTTAATTTTCCTTTTTGGTTTCAAGGAAAAATCATTTTGTGTCTGCCAACCATAGGGAACATACGTTAACATATGTTAACATCACACTGATGAGAACTAGAGTTCTTCACCTAGTGCTCTGTACACTGGAATTCTTTATTAGTTATGTAATAATAATAACTAACTAATAACTAATCATAGTCTGATTGTTAAATGAACCCCCTGTTATCTCCTACAACGAAGGACATATAAGTGTGGCTCTGTGGTTTTGTAAGACAGCTATGTAAGTAAATAGCTCCAAAATCCCTCAGAAGATGTTCTTTTCTCCCATTTTCAAATAGTTTGTCCCAAACACCATCAGCGAGGAAAATAAAATAAAAAAAAACAACTGAATGTCTCAATTGCCTTTGTTTTCAACCAATAAAATGTACCACATCCATTCAGTATTGCTATAAATAGTTAATCTCATAGTTGAGAAAAAAAATAAAACTCTTGCTTGCATCATTGCAAAAAGGAAGGTAATTATCCCATATATGAATATACATTTTGGACATTTACTTTCTATAGATTGGAAATTATACATTTTTGCCTATAGGATGAAAAAAATCAATCTCAATCACTGATGACAGTTTCTCCAGGATTTTATTGAAACACTAGTAAGTTTAAAACTTTATTCATGATATTATTATCAGATGAAGTTAGCGTTTGTTGTTTGTCACCCAGTTTAATTTGGTGTGCATTTCAAAAGGTAAGTGAAGCTTAACTTGACAGTCCTGCAGGATAGTACAAGTATGCATCAGTCTCCAGTTAGGTTATATAAAGAATAATGTTTTTTCTGTTCTTAAGAACAAATGAGAATAGAGGTTAGAGGTTGAGGCTAATGTCCAGTCTTGGGTAGGCATAAACACAGCAAAGAGGTTTTGTTCAAAACAAACACAATGAAATAAATGTCCAGTTGGAGATACATCAGAGAAGTTTCAGGCAAATATGAGTTCATGTCCTAGCTCAGCTCATTACCAAACTGAGAGAAGCTACTTAACCTTTGTAATTTCTGCTTTTTCACCTGAAAATTAGAAATTTTAGCCACCTCAAATGTTTTTCTTATGAAGTCAAAAACATATACCTTAGATAAAATGTGTAGCATAATATCTGCACATGATTAACACTCAATAAAAATCTTTTAAAATGTTACTGGTATCATATTCTTATTAATGTTATTACTGCTGTTATTAGATAACCTCTCTGAGACTTCATTTTTAAATCTATAGGTAAAGGCTAGTCCTTTTTGCTTATAGTAAAGTTAGAAATCAGTAATCCAAGAGAAACTCCATTGTGATTACTGTTAATGGAGACACTGACAATGTAATATTTTTCTTTAGGGAATGTGGTATGTCACCATCACATGAGAATATATTAAATGAAAATGGCAATGTAAATGTCAGACATCAAGGAACACATGTCTCTTTGAATGAGCTGTGTAATTTAGGATTAAATAGATAAATTTAATATGATCTTCTCTGTGTAGTAACATGGATAGCACTATAGCCTATAGATATAAATATCATAAATGCCATCTAAATATTCTATAATCACAAAGACTTAGAAAGATGCAATTATAGAAACACCAACATCATATCAGTCAGAATGCACCATTCTACTCCAGGGCTTTCTGAATATCTGCATAGGTAAAAATATATAATGTCTCTATTTCTGTTGAATACCAATGGTTGTGCCTGTTGTTGCAGAAATTAAGCAAGAAAATTGTTTCACTATACATCAGCCCATACATTCATTATAAATTATGCAAAAAGCCTGACCGAATAATTTCGATAAGTTGACAGCTCAAGTATTGATGTCTTAGTTTTTACTGAACTAAATCTTCCCTCTTCGAATCTGAGCCTAATATGTAAACTGTGCCTGCTGGCCTTGCAAACTATGGGAGGCACATTTCTAGCTCCAATGTATTGGGCCATGCTGATTCAGAACATTCTGATTATTACAAATACCAGTAACAGTTATTCACATGAGGGGCTTTTTCTCAGTGCAATGATGCTTTAATTTCTCCTGCTGGGTTTAATATTTTGAAATGCTTCAGAAGATAACCAGTTGGCCATTCTCATTGAAAAGTATTATGTGACCACCTCCCATCTGTTACAAGTAGGAGATCAGCTCGAGAAACACTGTCAGCTACCTAAACTACTTGGGAGGCTGTGCTCCACTTGGCAGGAGGTGGGGGGTGGACAGGGAATACTTGTTTTGGAGGTGGATAACCTGAGTTTCCATAGTCACTATTATCAAACAGTGAGTTCCATGAAGGCTAGAAACATTCAGAACAAACAGAAGAGTCATATATAAGGTTGAAACTTGAAGCACAAAGTAGCCACTGGGCTGAAGTGTACAAGTTAGAGAGACTTGTAGGCTAACAACTTATCCTCCTGGAGCAAAAGGAAAATATGTTTACTAGTCACAATAGAAGGTGGATTTCCTACATTTTGAGAAGTTGTCTCCTGCAATGCATCCTGCTTCATGTGTGGTGTCATTTGGCCCTCTTCATGTTGCTCTGTGAGAATGAGTAAGGGGCACTGATGCAAACAAGGTGTTCACACTGCTTGCTGTGTCTTGAGTAATGGAGTCTTCTGTCTCTGACTCAGAAATCTTAAATCTTCTGCTAATGTCCATGAAACTGCAGCAGGATAAGGTGTTAGCTTACAAGTAGGATGAGGCAACACTCCACAGCAAATAAGAGGATACAGAAGATAAAAGAACTCAAGAAGGGAAAAGAAGTAAAAGCTAGAGATTCCCTTTCCTTCATACTTAATAGACCTAATTAGCACCAATTTAGCTATTTCTATATTGAGCACTTTCCATGTGTCAAGTATTATTCCATATACCAGGAACACAGTACTGAGTATGACTAACAATTCACATCCTTTTGCTGCATGCCTATTTCTGAGCAGAGACAAACACAAATATATGAATAAAATAATTACATATTTCGGGAGGCGCCTGTGGCTCATCAAGTAGGGCGCCAGCCCCATGTACCAAAGATGGCGGGTTCAAACCCGGCCTTGGCCGAACTGCAAAACAGAAAAGTAGCCAGGCATTGTGGCGGGCGCCCGTAGTCCCAGCTACTCAGGAGGCTGAGGCAAGAAATCGCCTAAGCCCAGGAGTTGGAAGTTGCTGTGAGCTGTGTGACGCCACAGCACTCTACCATGGGCGATAAAGTGAGACTCTGTCTCTACAAAATAAATAAATAAATAAATAAAAATAAATACATATTTTAATTCTAGATAGTTATAAATGTTGTTATGCTAAATAAAAAAGATAATGCAATGAGCTACAGATTTATTCATTAGGGTGGTTGGGAAGTTCTTTGTAATGTGATAATATTTGGTGTAAGATCTTCCATGTAAAATTTTGGGGATAGGACATCCCAGATGAGAAGGAGAAGAAGTAAAAAGAACTCAGGAAGAAGGAAAAAGAGCGGGAGGGAGACAAAGAGACAGAGACAGCAAAAATAGAAACATCTAGGATTGAAAAAAGTTGACACTTATCCAGAAAGAGAAAGAAAAGTAGTACGTGGCTGGAACATAATGGATGAAACGAAAAGGGATACTGAATGAATTTAACTCTTTGTGCAGTAATCAGATCATATTGGAAATTATAGTCTAAAGTAAGTCAATTAGATTGGGTAGACGGTGTTTGTTTTCCTTTATGAAATGAAATTGATTCACTTCCTTTATTATTTTTAAAAGGAAATAAGGCTTATTGATACCACAGGTATTCTTAAAGTAAGAAGTATATTCATATTGTTGAATTCAGGTATACAGATTTCTAGAAAAAAATAAGAAAAAATATGTCTTTATCTGGAAACTTCTGAAGAATAAAACTAAGTATAATTCGGGTGGCACCTGTGGATCAAAGGAGTAGGGCGCCAGCCCCACATACCAGAAGTGGCAGGTTCAAACCCAGCCCAGGCCAAAAAACAAACAAATAAACAAACAAACAACAACAAAAAAACTAAGTATAATTCCAACTAACTACTGTTGCTATTATTGCTAAAACATGAATACTTCCAATACTACTAAAAATAATAACATGAAGATGAAGAGAAGGATGAATAGAAGGAGGAGTAGGAAGAGGGGCAAAAAAGAAGATGAGGAAGAAGGAGAAAAGAAAAAAATAACAAAAAGTAACGAACTGAGGAAAGAGTGTTACATTTCAGGAACTAAGCTGGGTTCTTTGCCTATTTTTTATAAACTTCAAAATTGCTCCACAAAATTTTCTAATGCTCCTTTCAGAGACAGAATTCATGCTCACTGTGGTAAAGTCCTTTACCAGAGATTTCCCTGCTAGACCATCCCTGAGCCAGAATTTGAACCTTGAGACTGTCCAGCTTCTGAGTCAGATATTTGCACAATATGCAGCCCATGTTTTAGCGCAGAGTCTTTATGCTGCAGATGTTCCTTCCTTTCTGTCGCAGACAGCTGTGTCATCAGTTGATAGAGAGTTGTAGTATTTCAAAGACTGTTAGGTTCAGTTGTGGGACGAAATGATTGGTGGTTTTTATCTGCATTGTTTGAAAAGCCTGGCTCTATATAGCAGCTGAAATACAGCATATAACTTTTTTCCTTGTGGATATCATAGCAGATGCACTATGTCTACACAATAAGATGGTGAGAGGTGACCAAATCCATCATCTGGCTTGAGGAGATAGCTGACCTATGCTTTATTCTAGGTACTTCTAGACTTTATTATTATCCTATAGAAGTACTTAATCAATGCATAAAACCAAAAAGAAGAGGTAAAATTATCTGAAGATGGCAATTTTTGATCTAACAAAATATCAGGTATGTGGGGATATGAAATTTGCTTCTTGGGTAATTAGTAACCTGTGTTGTGTGGTTATAGTGGGAACATATGTCTAAAAGAGATTGTCGAGGCCAATGTTTCCAAAACTCTGTTGCAAAGAATGCATATTTTTAGAGATTTAATTAGAGTAAAATTTCATAGTTTAAACAAAATTCCTGCAGGATGTATTTATCCATATCACTTCTTAGTAACAGAATTCAATTTAGTTTTATTTGGAGAAGAAATGTAACCTAATCTACAGTAGATCTCTATCTATATTTCTCAATTTATATTTCATAAGAGAAGCCATTGAAATGTAGGTTTAATTTTGGATTTTGCTGTGAGAAAGTTCTTTAAAGGGTTCTCAATGAGCATGGAAAGGCACCTGTTTTGTCACTTCTCTGTTTTATTTTTCTGCTGCAAGTTGTGTGCAGTGAACTCCAGCAGCCAGTCTTGTGACATTGAGTTGTTTTCAGGATAAAATCCACAAGTTAGCATAATAAAACTTTCAGATGAAATTTCATTTCATTTTGTGGCATTGTATACCAACACTGGTATACCCACATCTTAACTAGATTTGGGTCAGAATATAAAGCCTTAATGATTTTAAACCTTTGCAGCCAGTTCTCTGCCACTTACCAGCAAATGGACACAGTTCTGGATACAGTTGTATATTCCACATTCTTCCTAAAGGATTGCAGGCACATTTGATGATTAAAGATCCTGAAAAGTGCTAATAAAACGATATTTAAGAAATTATCATGTTCCAGATGTGGTGCTAGATATTGAGGATGTGGGGAAAATAAGAGTGATTAATTCAGTATGTCAAGGAAGGCTTTTTAGGAGAAATCATTTAAGTTTTGAGAAGAAAACAGAAGTTTTCCAAAAAGAGAGGGGAAAAAAAAAGAAATGCAATCCAGGTAGACAATGTAGTCAATTAAAATATATATAAATAGGATGCTTCCTAAGAACATCAACCTCTTGGATGCAGAAGGTGAATAGAAGTTGGTTGGGCTGGTGGGTAAATATGTGGTCCTGGATAGAGTTATGTATTTGGAGAGGTAGATGAGTTGATTGTGAAAGGCTTTTTATGCCAATCTAAGGATCTCAGACATTGCACTCAAGGCAACATGGCACTATTTGTATTAGGCAGTTTTAGTCAAGGAGAAAAATTTGTGATCTTAAATAACTTACCTTGCGTCTATATGGAGAATGGGTAAGAGAAGCTGTGGAATCCAAGAAACAGACACAAGAAAGCCTAAACACTACCAGAGCAACTATTTGATTAATATGTATAAAAGGTCACTAGGATTTATTCATGGGGGACAATGTCAATTCCATGAGCATTATCAAAAATAGTAAGATAAAAAACATTGATTCTTATCCCAAAGGAAAGTGTATATTTGAGAAAATTGATTCCACGAATTAATTTCTTAATTTTTTCAATTTTTATTATTTCATTTCATTTCATTTCATTTCAGTTTAGTTTGGAAACAGAGTCTTATGGGGTTCCCTGGTATAGAGTGATGTGATCATAGCTCCTGGCAACCTCAAACTGCTAGGTTCAAGTTATCCTACTGACTCAGCCTTCAAATAGCTGAGATTATAGGTCTGTGCCACCATGACCAGCTAATTTTTATATTTTTATTTTTGTAGAGACAGGGCCTCACTGTGTTGCCTAGGCTGGTCCCAAACACTTAGCCTCAAGCAATCCTCCTGCCTCAGGCTGGTCTCTTAAACTTCTAGGATTACAGGTGTGAGCCACAGTGCCACCTTAATTTTTTTTTAACTTAGTATTCTTTCATTTTTTAAGACTCACTTTTCTTTAAGTGCAGAAAAATGTATATATTTCTTTGATCTTATCTGAGTCTCCAGTGAACACTCCACAGCTTCCATGTTGAAAAGTTTGATATTACTTCTACTACTTAGAAGATCTCTCTCTCAGTATCCCAGGATAAAATCTAAGTCTACTCTTCATATCTGTTGTGAAGGAAGCTTCACTTTCTCAAGGCCAACCTTCCTGGTATTTAGAAATTGGTGAGAAATAGCATACAATGGCATGTATCACAATGCCTATTCGGGCAGTATGACTGAAGCCAGGGTCATTTTCATTGAAGTAGTATAGTACTACTTACACTGAAGAGCCAGTGATCGTGGTACCATTGAAAATTTGCCTATCCCCTATTTCAAGGAAGTAATAATTTCCTTGGGAAACATTAGCATCCCTGGATTCCTTAGCATATCTACAGGTAAAATTAAATTAAATTAAGTGTCTGTATCCTCCTACCACCCCAAACTGAGGAAATTCTGAGCTTTTGACTATCTTACCACCCACCTCTGCAGAATGGCATGTTTCCTTTGCAACCTTCTAAGAAGGGTTGCAAAATATTTCTGAGTGAGGTTCCTGGCAGTGGAGTTAGATTTTATTGAGGTCTTCATGTTAAAATGGTTGGAAGTAAATTGTCTTCTTTATTGTAATGCTAGGTTTTGCTATCATTTATATCCTAGCCACAATTCTTATCATCTCCACTCTGCCAAACTGGATTTCTCAGGGAAATCAGCCAATGGGGAAAGTTAGTACTCCAATACATCCATGAAGTTTTGACCATCATCTATATTCTTTTACAAAAACTTGCCTCAGACTTTAAGAGGAACATTTTTTCCTTTCAAGCCCACAAGATGCATCTCCTCACACTACAGTGATGAGGTGGGATATAACTCTTCTCTTAAGTACTCACATTTCAACCTGCATAAAGAATATATCCAAGAACTACTACTTGTAAGGTTTTTTGGCAGAAAGTCTCCACCACCTTCATCTGATAGGGCAGATGCTGAGTAAACAGATGTGGAGGGGGATTATTTGATGGTTAGCATACCTGGTGAGCTTCAGAAATCAAAGTTTTAATCTTAGAAATGTATTACTCTAAAATATCCTACTTATAGAAAAGCATACTTTTGCTTATTTTTATTAATGCTCCACCACAATCCCAAAGGGAATCTATAATGGCTAGTGGCACATACTACCTGTGTTTTAATATTATTATTCTATTAAAAGTTTTATTGGTTTGCTAGAGAACTAATTCAATAGATAAGGACATTATTGAGCCTTGTAGACATTTATGTTCTTTTACTCCTATTAAATTTAGCTTTTTATTTTCATAAGAGCAATAGTTTGACAAGACAGTAGTAAATACCTTGGGTATCAGGAGGATGAGCTGTGAATCTCAATTTTTGCTTTTCACAAGTGGGAAAGAAAATACCAGGATAAAAATCATGGAACTAAACCATTAAAATATGTAAAACAAAATTCTTCAAGAATTTGAGGTATTCTAGGGCCCAACTATGGCCCTACAAATTTTATAAAAATCCCACAGATCCTAAGATGAATCAGTTCAGGGGGAAATCAATCAGTGTGGAGACTGATTAGAAACCATTCAATTTCGTGCCTGTGCTTCACAGATAGGAAAACAAGAACCTCAGAGAAGTTAAGTAACTTTGTCAATGTCACACAGTAATGGAGGTTAAGGGAGCTTACTGAACCTTACTTCATGATAATTGCCAGGTGATGTACTCCCGTGCAATTTATTCTAGGGGAAAAGCCCTGTGTTAGATTCTAGTTTTCTTCCTTCCATAAAGTAGATAGGTGAATGTGTGAACTAGGACACATTTATTTTCTGCTATTTTTGGTAGAAAGTACAATCCTGATTTAAAAAAAAAAAAAACTAACAAAAAATAGCTAAAGAAACAACATTTGAACCAATGTGTGAGATCAAAGACTAAGTGTCCTCTGTTTAGAAACTAAAGATGATATAATTCTAATCCAAATTTTTAAAGTAGGAAGAACACTTTATGTGGTTACTTCTCTTAAGGAAAGGAGACAAAAGAAAACAACATTTCAAATACTCGAAAAGTATTTATCATATTCTGTTGAGGCTGTACCAGTTAAGATTAAAGAATTTTCCTTAGGTTTCTAGAAATACTTAGTAACCCAGTTTCATAAGATCCCATCATCTCACAGCAGGGTGTGTGTTTGAGAGCTCTTGGATATAAACATTTAACTGAGGGAGAAAGAAGAGCCAATCTACGCAAGGGGAAGTACTCAGTTGTTTTTTTTTTTCAATTTTCACCTTTAGTAATTAAATTAATCAAATGGATATTTTCTACTTTACTTTTATAAAACACATTTTTAGAGGCCATTCAAATATAAATTGCTCTCTGAATCATGATAATTGGCTCTCTGGTAATTCAAGAGATAGCTTCTTGATGAAGAAGATAATGATAAGGTCACAAGGGAATATGAGGAAGAGCAGTCCTACTCATATTCTTCTTTTTTTTTGAGACAGAGCCTTAAGCTGTCACCCTGGATAGAGTGCTCTGGCATCACAGCTCATAGCAGCCTCCAATTCCTGGGCTCAAGCGAGTCTCTTGCCTCGGCCTCCTAAGTAGCTGGGACTACAGGTGCCCACCACAACACCCGGCCATTTTTTGGTTGCAGCCATCATTGTTGTTTGGCGGGCCTGGGCTGGATGCAAATCCGCCAGCTCAGGTGTACGTGGCTGGTGCCCTAGCCCACTGAGCCACAGGGGCCAAGCCCCTACTCATATTTTTTAAAGATAAAAATAAAAAGAAACATTTTAGACAAGAAGCTTGAGAAAGATTCCTTAAAGGGATAGTGATGTTGCTATACTTTCTCTCTCATCCTCAGGGTAAAAGGAGGGAAGTATGAATTAAAGCCTTATAAATTTAGTAAAAGTCTCAAACTCTCCAATCCCAAGATAAAACTGTAGGCATCACCTAGTTCTCTAGGTATGATTTTCCAAAAATGTGAAAGTTTTGCAGTTGCTCAAATTTTCTTGTTCTACATGAAAGAGAAAAATCAACTGCCATGTTGCAAAAGAAAAGTTTAAAATGTATGGAGTGGGGAAGTAGGAATGTTTCTAGAATCCATGATCCTGCAAGTCTTAATTGGTTACTTCACCTGCCTACTTCTTTGCTGCAGAACCTCAATCTCTTTCATTGTTGACTCAACGGCTCAGAAAAGGGAAGAGAGAGGGGAGATTATGAATGGTCTTATACTCCTTGGTAATCAGTGATTAGGCACGAATGTGTGACCAGTGCTGATGTGCAGGGAAATATTTCAGTGTGGCTTTTCTGACATCCCTCTTTATCAGTACATGAAGCCATATGCCAATAGGCTACTGAAAACCTGCGGTACACATCTTGCAATCATGAGTAAAAACTTGGCCAACAGGCTAAAGAGAACAGAAGACAAAAGTACTGAATGCCCAAGTCCACGATGAATTGTTGACTTCCTAAACTAAGTCTGAAATCAACCTGCTGTGGGTCTCTAGAATCTCTATATTTCTTGCAGGCACAGACCTTGACTGCCTTTGTTTGTCTGTCTTTTTCTAGGATGTTTGTATAGTGAACAGGTTTGGAAGAAAGGAATAGGGTCTCCTGGGAAACATAAAGCTGATTTGTTTACCTTTCAATGTGGTAAATAAAGATAATGCTCAGAAAAAGTTTAGGCAAGCTTAAACTATTATGAAAGTAGGCTATTATGAAAATATTTGAATATTATGAAATATTTGAATCCTTAAACTTGAAGTTTCTCTCCTGAAAAGCAACCAACTTCATGAAAGAGCATTATACAGCCCTTTGCATTTTTCCCTTTAAGAATGGGGCTCAGGGGGAAGGGGCAGAGGTAAGATGGCCGAATGGAGCCAGATTTCCACAAAGGCTCCTGTCCAGAAGGATAGTTAAAGGACAGAAGTTTAGCAAGTAAGCTGATGGTTTGGAGCTGAGCCAAGAGAGAAGGTTGAAGAATGCACATCAACCCTGCTGAGGCAAGCTGTGACCCCCAAGGACAAATAAAAAGATACAAAATCCATCACCAAGTGGATGGGAGTCCCCTCCCCCATGAGAACGGCTCGCTGTATACTTTCTACAAACAAGCGAGCAGAATTCAAATGTCCTCCCATTTTATCCCACAGGAGAGACCCTCTAAAAACCAGATCTCCTTATCTTTTTCCCCTACTAGGGTGCCATGACATTCTCCTGCCAGGCATAAAACTGTATATATTTTCTACATGCAATTCTGAACTACCAGCACTCCCTTCCACTCTCACCCCACGGTCTGGAAGCCTGTCCCCCATGGAGTCTAGATTCTTGGGCATTTTCTCAAGAGGTGTGGACAGGGTGTGGGCTGTTGCAGGTCTGCTGATTCTGTGGCACAGGGGTAAGGAGAAAAAGGTGGACTGAAGTAATCGTATGTGAAAGAGAGAGGTGGTGCCCCCTGGCACAGAGCAGCAGCGGCAGCAGTGGGAACAATAGGGCTCACACCCTGGGGATATTTTGGAAGGACATTCCGTGTCTCTCTGGGCAACCAGAGAAAGCTGGGCATCTTATCTTCTCTGGTGGCAGACACAGGCAGAATACATCTGGGACAGTAATGCAGACTCTGTGATCAAAAGATATGCCTAAGGTGGTACCGGCATGCAGCGGGATGGAGAATTGAAGATGCATTCATAGAAACGGCAAACTCCCAGGGTGGGGCTGAACCAGAGGACTGATTTATTTACCCTAAGAAACACCCAGCCCTCAGGAGATCATAGCTGAGCCAACAGCAGGCAGGCCAAGGCTGGAACTCTGAGCCAAGTGTAAGCTGTAACCACACCCACCCCAACAGAGACTGCAGGGGAAACACCAGCTCTGGGCAGCGGCACAGACTGGGGCTGAGTTACAGTTTCTGTGAATTCAAACAGTGCCTGATCCACAGGGAAATATAGCCATGACAGAATCACAAATTCTGCACAAATATAAGGGTCAGCAACATCAATCAGTGGTGGGGCTGGAACTGAGTGAACTGCCCTAGCTTCCATTAACTATCTGAGGTTGTTAGGCCTTAGCTTCCCCTGCTGGATGGTGGCAGAGTGTGAATGCCTGGCAGAGGAGACATTATCTCTCTGTGACTCAGGCAGGCTCAAATCCCTGGAGCATCTGCTCATTGGAGGGAACTGGGTCATAGCCCTGTGGGGTTACCAGTGACTGGGTGTGACAGAGGTCCAAGGTGGGGAAGGAGGCATCAACCTTCCCAGACTAATTTATTTGCTGGCGGTGGGGAGGGTCCTTCTAACTCCACAGAGCACCAGTCATACTTGAGCAGCCAGAAGACAGCTGCTATCTAGTTTCCAGAGACCTTTTGAACTCCCTCACTTGAGACCAGGTGCTGTCTGGGACAATTGATTTGGATCTCTTGGACTGGACCAATCACCCAAGGACTATCCAAAGTGGTACTCTGGGTGTGTGGTTGTGGGAAGGTTTGATTTTCCTTTTCCATTTGTTGCCCATGGGGGGAGGGGTGACTTAATTGCTGGTATTTCTCCACAGCTGAGATTTCCACCTAGAGTAATTAATTCACAAGGGTAGGACAGAGACCAGCTGAAAACAAGACAGAGCCACTTAGCTCCACCACACCAAGTTAAGTCCCCAGTACTCTAGCTGTAGCACTGTACAGGGCCTTTGCAAAGCTCTAGGGGAAAAGGTATGGACACCAGTCACAGCTCTTGGATAAAGGGCTGGTTAATCACTACTCCAGCAGCCCCCCAACCCAACTTGACCTTATTTGCTCATCTAGCCAAATGGTATAAAATAATCATGGGGCGGAAGCAGAAGAAAAACTCTGGCAACATGAATAACCAGAGTAGATCGACTCCCCCAAGGAACAATATGGCAGACACAACTGGAAGATCCCATTCATAGACAAATGGCTGAGATGTCAGAAATCAAATTCAAAGTTTGGATTGCAAATAAGATTTATAGGATGGAAGTAAAATTAGAATTATAAATTCAAGGAGCAATTCAAAAATTGTCTCAAGAATTCAATGAATTCAAAGACAAAATCACCAAAGATTTTTGACACACTGAGACAAGAATTTGTAGCCCTCAAAGATCTGAGAAATACAGTACAATCCCTCAGTAATAGAATGGAGCAATCAGCAGAAAGGATTTCTGACATCGAAGACAAAGCTTTTGAATGCTCCCAAGCACTCAAAGAGGAAGAAAAATGGAGAGAAAAAATGGATCATTCTCTCAGAGAGCTTTGGGATAATTTGAAGAAAACTAATATTCACCTTATAGGAATTCTTAAAGGCAAGGAAGTTGCTTCGCAAAGCACAGAGGCCACTTATAATGAGATTATGAAGGAGAACTTTACAGACATGCCAAGAGATTCTGAAATTCAGATAGCAGATAGTTTCAGAACCCCAGCATTACTCAACCTGAATAAGACAACTCCCAGATACATCATCATTAACTTCACTAAAATTAATATGAAGGAGAAAATTCTGAAAGTAGCCAGATGGAAGAAAACCATAACCTCCCAGGGGAAGAATATTAGAATGAGGGTATATCTCTCTGCTGAAACCTTTCAAGCTAGAAGACAGTGATCATTGACTTTTAATTTCCTAAAACAAAATAACTTTCAACCCAGGATCCTGTATCCAGCTAAACTGAGTTTCATTTATGGTGGCGAAACTAAATACTTTAATGACATTCACATGTTGAAGAAATTTGCCATAACTAAACCAGCTCTCCAGGATATTCTCAGCCCTCTCCTCCATAATGACCAGCACAGTCCTCCACCACAAAAGTAAACTCACTCAGAAACTTTTGATCAAATTCTAACTTCCACAGTGGCCAAAGGATTAAAAATGTTCACTGGAATTTCAAGAAACTTGACACCCAAAATTCTACCAGGTTTATCAATATTCTCAATTAATATGAATGGCTTAAATTGACCTCTAAAGAGGCAAAGTTTGGCTGACTGGATACAAAAACTCAGGCCAGATATCTGCTGCATATAAAAATCTCATCTTACCTTAAAAGATAAATATAGACTCAAGGTGAAGGGATGGTCATCTATATTTCAGGTAAATGGAAATCAGAAAAAGGCAGGTGTTGCAATTATATTGACAGATACAATAGGCTTTAAACCAACAAAAATAAGGAAAGATAAGGATGGTCACTTCATATTTCTTAAGGGTAATACTCAATATGCTGAGATTTCAATTATTAATATCTATGCATCCAACCAAAATGCACCTTAATTTATAAGAGAAACTCTAACAGACATGAGCAACTGGATTTCCTCCAGTTCCATAATAGTCAGAGATTTTAACACTCCTTTGGCAGTGTTCAATAAATCCTCCAATAAGAAGCTAAGCAAAGAAATTTTAGATTTAAACTTAACCATTCAACATTTAGATATAACAGAGATTGATAGAACGTTTCATTGTAACAAAACTGAATATACATTCTACTCATTAGCCCATGGAACATACTCCAAAATTGATCACACCTTATGTCACAAGTCTAACCTCAGCAAATTTAAAAGAATAGAAATTATTCCTTGCATCTTCTCAGACCATTGTGGAATAAAAGTTGAACTCAGTAACAACAGGAATCTGCATACTCAGACAAAAACATGGAAGCTAAATAACCTTATGCTGAATGATAGCTGGCTCATAGATAAGATTAAGAAGGAAATTACCAAATTTCTGGAACAAAATGATAATGAAAACATGAATTATCAGAACCTCTAGGAAACTGCAAAGGCAGTCCTGTGTATAGCACTGTAAGCCTTCCTCAAGAGAACAGAAAGAGAGGAAGTTAAAAACTTAATGGGACATCTCAAGCAACTGAAAAAGGAAGAACATTCTAATCCCAAACCCAGCAGAAGAAAAGAAATAACCAAAATTAGAGTGTAATTAAATGAAGTTGAAAACAAAAGAATTATGCAACAGATCAATAAATCAAAAGTTGGTTTTTTGAAAAGGTCAATGAAATAGACAAACATGTGGCTAACCTAACCAGGAAAAAAAGAGTAAAATCTCTAATTTCATCAACCAGAAATGGTAATGGAGAAATAACAACAGATTCCTCAGAAATTCAAAAAATCCTTAATGACTACTACAAGAAATTTTATTCTCAGAAATATGAAAATCTGAAGGAAATTGACCAATACTTGGAAGCACTCCACCTCCCAAGACTCAGCCAGAATGAAGAGGAAATGTTGAACAGGCCTATATTAAGTTCTGAAATAGCATCAACTATACAAAATCTCCCTAAAAAGAAAAGCCCAGGACCAGATGGCTTCACATCAGAATTCTACCAATCCTTTAAAGAGGAACTAGTACCTATATCACTGAACCTTTTCCAAAATATAGAAAAACGAGGCATACTACCCAAAACATTCTATGAAGCAAATATCATCTTGATCCCCAAACCAGGAAAAGACCCAAAAAGAAAAGAAAACTATAGACCAATATCACTAATGAATATTGATGCAAAAATATTCAACAAGATCCTTACAAACAGAATCCAGCAACATATCAAACAAATTATACACCATGACCAAGTGGGTTTTATCCCAGGGTCTTAAGGCTGGTTCAATATATGTAAATCTATAAATATAATTTAGCACATAAACAAATTAAAAAACAAAGACCATATGATTCTCTCAATTGATGCAGAAAAAGCTTTTGAAATATCCAGCATCCCTTCATGATCAGAACACTTAAGAAAATTGGTATAGAAGGGACATTTCTTAAACTGATAGAGGCTATCTACAGCAAAACCACAGCCAAAATTGTATTGAATAGAGTTAAATTGAAATCATTTTCACTCAGATTAGGAACCAGGCAAGGTTTCCCATTGTCTCCACTGCTCTCTAATGTTGTAATGGGAGTTTCAGCCATTGCAATTAGGGAAGAAAAGGCAATCAAGTGTATCCATATAGGGTCAGAAAAGATCAAAGTTTCACTCTTTGCAGATGATATGATTGAATATCTGCAAAACACCAAGGATTCTACTACAAAACTCTTGGAAGTGATCAAGGAGTACAGCAGTGTCTCAGGTTACAAAATCAACACTCATAAATCTGTAGCCTTCATACATACCAACAATAGCCAACCTGAAAAAACAGTCAAGGACTCTATTCCATTCACAGTAGTGCCAAAGAAGATGAAATATTTGGGAGTTTACCTAACAAAGGATGTGAAGGAGCTCTATAAAGAGAACTATGAAACTCTAAGAAAATAAATAGCCAAAGATGTTAACAAATGAAAAAAACATACCATGCTCATGGCTGGGAAGAATTAACATTGTTAAAATTTGAATTTAACAGAGCAATATACAATTTTAATGCAATCCCTATTAAAGCTCCATTGTCATACTTTAACGATCTCGAAAAAAATAATACTTCATTTTATATGGAATCAGAAAAAACCTCGAATAGCCAAGACATTATTCAGAAATAAAAACAAAGCAGGAGGAATCATGCTACCAGACCCAGACTATATTATAAATCAATAGTGATCAAAACAGCATGGTACTGGCACAAAAACAGAGAGGTAGATGTATGAAACAGAATAGAGAACCAAGAGATGAACCCAGCTATTTACCATTATTTGATCTTTAACAAGCCAATTAAATACCTTCAGTGGGGAAAAGATTCCCTATTTAACAAATGGTGCTGGGTGAACTAGCTGGTGACCTGTAGAGGACTGAAATTGGACCCACACCTTTCACCATTAACTAAGATATACTCTCACTGGATTAAAGATATAAACTTAAGACATGAGACTATAAAAATAGTAGAAGAAAGTACAGGGAAAATTCCTGAAGAAATCAGCCTGGGCAAATATTTTACGAGGAGGACCCCTAGGGCCATTGAAGCAACATCAAAAATATACTACTGGGACCTGATCAAACTAAAAAGATTCTGCACAGCCAAGAATACAGTAAGTAAAGCAAGCAGAAAGCCCTCAGAATGGGAGAAGATATTGATAGGTTATGTCTCCAACAAAGGTATAATAACCAGAATCTATAGAGAACTCAAACGTATTAGCAAGATAAGAACAAATGATCTCATCTCAGGGTTGGCAAGGGACTTGAAGAGAAACTTCTCTGAAAAAGACAGGCTCTTGGCCTACAGACACATGAAAAAATGCTAATCATCCTTAATCATCAGAGAAATGCAAATCAAAACTACTTTCAGATATCATCTAACTCCAGTAAGATTAGCCCACATCACAAAATCCCCAAACCATGGATGTAGAGAAAAAGGAACACTTCTACATTGCTGGTGGGAATGCAAACTAATATGTTCCTTTTTGGATAGATGTTTGGAGAACACTTAAAGATCTAAAAATAGATGTGCTATTTGATCCTACAATTCCTCTACTAGGTATATATCCAGAAGACCAAAAATCACATTATAACAAACATATATGTACTAGAATGTTTATTGCAGCCAAATTCTTAATTGCTAAGTCATGGAAGAAGCCCAAGTGCCCATCAACCTACAAATGGATTAATACATTGTGGTATATGTATGTACACCATGGAATATTATGCAGCCTTAAATAAAGATGGAGACTTTACCTTTTACATGTTTACATGGATGGAGCTGGAACATATTCTTCTTAGCAAAGTATCTCAAGAATAGAAGAAAATGTTTCCAATGTACTCAGTCTTACTATGAAACCAATCTATAGCTTTCATATGAAAGCTATAATCTAATTTTAGTCCAAGAAGAAGGGGAAGGGGGAGAAGAAGGGAAGGGGATGGGGGAGAACAGGTAGAGGGAGATTAATTGGTGGGACCACACCTACGGTACATCTTACAAGGGTACATGTGAAATTTACAAGGTGTAGAATATAAATGTCTTAAGACAATAAAAAAAAAGCATAGGGCTCAGAAAAATCAGTGTAAAATCGGACACTCTGGCTATTGTCATTATTATGAGTAATAAAGTCTTGTGTTTCTGACATAGAATCTTTGTGTATGTGCACTCATGAAATTGTTGCAAGTCAATTTTTCAGGTTTCAGGTACAGTAAAATCTCAGAGACTTCACACTTAACTAGAAACAGACTTCCCATTGTCTGCAGTATTATGTGTCCCAAATGATTAACCCTTCTCTCATGGGATTGTCTATCATTTATGAGTAAAAACATTCTATCCTAATATCATCACAATATTGTATATTTGGAAAGAAAAGAAAAATAATATCTAGGTATATGTTTCATGTTAAATTAAGCAGCATGAAATGGTGAAATTGAAATAGATATTTTTGAAAATTTAGGAAACCATTTGATCCCATTGTCTCAATGTTCTCTTTTATTGTATATAGACACTAAATCTGCCTTCTCTATGTAAAGGCTATGCTTTGAATGTAATACATATGGGCACAGGTAATTTAATTTTTAAAAATCATAAAATTTTATATGACTATTCTATAAAAAGAAGCTTAGAGGCATTTATATAATCAGAATTTGCCTTATAATTCTTTTACTCTAACACCAGGTGTTATAAATGACAGATGTCTTGAATTCTATATTTATTTAATTTAGTATTTTCCTCCCCTGGAGCTACAAAAGCAAAGAGATAAACTCTTAGGCACAACTATAAAATTATTTCTTTAGAATGACTGAAATTAGATAGTGTAACCCAAAAGTCAAACAAAGAATTAGATTTTTTCCCCTTTTATCATTTTTCTGTTGGTATTCTAAGAAAACACAATGTGGACTATCTTTAATTAATCTTTTGTGAGATAATCATCAATGGGAAAAAAACACTGTTAAAATATACTTACTGTTTTTTTTTTTCTTTTCTCTTTCTTCTGTAGGGGAGACTATGTAGAACCTAGTAAGAAAAAGAAGGATGGAGAACTGCACAGAGGTGCAGACTGGCAGGATTGATGGTGACCATGGATGCAGGTCTGGGTGGGGGGGATTGGAGATCTACATAGGTGAGGCGCCTGGAGAACTTGGTGACCAGCAATGTGAATGATGGGAGGGTGTTGGCAAAGACAGAAAAGATGAACTGCATGACTAGAGGTTGACTATCTGAGCAAATAAATATATTGAGAATAATACAGAGGTTGCTCTCAAAGCAAAAGAAGGTATAACAGACAAAGAAAAGAAAAAAGAATGGAAGGAAACTGGAGGTTTCAGTATGCCTTTATGATTTTGTAATGCACATATACAGATATATACAGAAATAGTTATAGTTGCATATGCATTCATTTACATATATTTCAAAGATTTGTCCATTGGAAGAGCCCAGAAGCAATGACACTTCTGTGAGTGCCATCAGAACAGTGAGTGCCACAATGGTGATTTCTAAATGTTGTCCCCACTAAAAGGAACCAGAACTCCTTGTGGGAAATAACTCATTCCAGGGTGACTGCAAGGATAAAACAGTATGAGCCGTGCATATCATATTGTGCCTGACAATTAAGGTAATGTTCAATGGATGTTGGGAATGTGTGAACAGTACAGAAAAGTTAATTTGACTAGGATGATCAAAATAAACAATGATAACAATACAGGTTGTCCCAAAGGTCACCATACACAGGGAAAATGGGAAATTGTTGCCAAATATATCTTTATTTACAAAATATTCATTACAAAATTGTACAAAATATTTACAGAAATCTATGTAAAATTTCCTCCCTATTGAGTTAGATAATAACCCATGATTTAATAGAAATAGATAGATAAGTGAATATAGAGATAAAATTCTTTCTTACAATAAAATGCCAATGAATTTTTTTTTTTTTTTTCAGTTTTTAGCCCGAGCTGGGTTTGAACCAGCCATTTCCAGCATATGGAGCTGGCACCCTACTCCTTTGAGCCATAGGTACCGCCCATAAGCTGATGAAGTTTTTTTTTCTTTTTTTTTTTTTTTTTGCAGTTTTTTGGCTGGGCCCGGGTTTGGACCAGCCACCTCCCAAGGGGCTGGCACCACCAATCATATTTTGAAGGAATGTTGGAAATAAGAGAATTTCCATTTGGCAAGCATCAGAGAGAATGGTTGATTAAGGCAGGTGCAGACTTCTGGTGGTGGTGTAATGAGGAACAGGTTAATGGCATGAATCTGAAATACTTTCCTTTGATATATGGATCAAGTAAAATGGGAAAACGTTTGTTCTAAGGTGGAAGAACTTAGAAGAGGTCCATATTAGAGAATATTATAAATATATTCACTACTGCTTCAGGAGAGAGAGAGAGAGAAAAGGGAGGAAATTGCTATTAAAATTGAGCATAGAGAGAGATATAAGAACAAGATCATGAGGAAATTTAAATGCTTAAATTTTATCTTACAAAATAAAATGAAAAGGCCATGTTAAACAAAAGAATCACATGGTTATGAACAAAAATGAAAATCATAGTTAGCAACTGGTTACTGTATAGGATAAAACACATCTTAACAATAGAAAATATGTATGTTGTTATACACTAACTACTTTGCATGTGAAATTACGTGTAGTTTCATGTTCCACTCTTATCACAGTTGTTGTCTGTGGAATCGGGTCCCATTCTGTGTGAGATCATTCATGCTATTTCAGAGGATAAGCAGCTAGGCAGGGATGAGGGGAAAATATCATCTGCTATTCAAAGATTTGGGGAGCTATCATCTTCTGGTTATAATCACTATCACCATGTGCCTGGACCTGCACAAAATACTCACTTCCCCCATTCTACACATTCGCCAAAGGCTATTGGCAGGTGTGAAAGCATATGAGTAGGTATGCATCTATTGTATTGATTTGATTTCTAGTGCATGCTCCACACAGTAGCCAGAGCGACCTTTTGAAAACTTAAATCAGATTCTTCTCTCCTTCTAAGTAGATCTCTAGTAACTTTCTACTCCATTTGGAATAACATCTGAATTCTTTTACATGTCCTACAGGACTATATGTACTCTATACCTTGCTTACTTCTCCAATTTCATTTCAAATCCTCCCCTTGTCACTTGCTAATTTCCAAACATGTTGGCTTATTGTCATTTTCTAGAATAACCTGTGCTCTTCCCTGACATGTGGACCCTTGAACTTTCTGATCTTCTGCACAAAGTGCCCTTCCTATTAGCAGAATGGCTTTTAAAAAAAAAAACAGAAACAAAACTTTGTGTTATGGATGAAATGCCATTCAACTCAGAAAATCATTCCATATGGTTTAACCTAATACTACACTGTGCTGTCTCTGCAGCCACAGTGATGTTAATTGTTGGAAGAAAGGTGGAAACAGTTTGCACAATGGGATGCCCGCAGGGTTTGGACTCAAATCTGTAGTGGAAATTCCAGTTGTATGATATACCAGCTGTGAGTGCTTGGATAAGTTCCTTAAAAAATCTCTTAGTCTCATTCATTCCGCTTTGCATTCACAGATTAATTCATTCATTCAAGCACTGCTCTAGACACTGGGAATTAAGCAGTGAACAAGATAGATAATATTCCTGCATTTATGAATCTTCCATTAATGTTGAAGGACACAGATGATAGGACACATCACACATTACTGTTTCCAAGAGAGATGAGGGATATGACTAGAGTAGAGCCTCTTTTCCACAGTTTTGTCAAGAAAGGCATTTTTCACTTTACATTGTTGTGTAAACTGAAATTAGTGAGAGATCAGCAAGTACCAGTGTACTTTTTCGTTTTCTTTAAGAAATAGAGTATCACCTTGTCACCCAGGCTGGAGAACAATGGCATAATCATAGTTCATTGCAAGCTCAAATGTCAAGGACAGAGTGATCCTTCTGCCTCAGGCTTCTTGGGAGGTGAAAACACAAACATGCACCTCATTCCCAGCATTTTTTACAAAAATTTCTATAGAGATAGAGCCTGGCTATGTTGGTCAGGCTAGTCTTGAATTCCTGGCCTTAAGTGATGCTTCCACCTTGGCCTCCCAAAGTGGCATGAGCCACTGAACCTAGCCTTAAGAAATAAAGTTTATAGATACTGCAACCTGTTTTACATGGTTTCTGTTCTGGAAAATAAATGAAGTATAGGGTATGCAGCAAAGCACTGAAGTTTAATTAGTACTTGATAAATGTTGGTTTCCTTTCCTTCTCTCCTCCAATCTACTCTCTGAGATTAACCACAAATGGAAAAGAGATAATATCACATTTATGTTGATGGCGTTATTATTTTTTGCAGTCTTGTATCCTCTAACATTCTATCTCTGTGCATATAAATGTGGCAAGTTTTAAGTCTCATTGAAATATAACACACTAGGGAAAAAGTTATTTCTTTACAAATTCTTGATCACATTTTCCAATATTACTATGGTAGGCATTTTTAGCAAGTAGAATTTCCACAGAGTTATTGTAAAACAAAAGAAAAGGAAGTTGGTTTAATTCAAATCAATCTTAGTGAGAGTCTGTGATTTATCATTTGATAGCTATGTAGCCTTTGTTTAAATTGCCTCATTATTTTGAGACTTAGTTTCCTCATATGTAAAATGAGAGTAGAACTTTAATCAAGGAGTTCACAATATATTGTGCTTACAATGTCCCAGTCATTGTGTTAAGCATGTTGCATATGGTAACAAAAGTTTTCTTCGCAACCACCCTCTGTTACAATTTGTATTATTATTATTATGGTACAGATAAGAAACCTGATATACAGAAATTTAAGTCACTTGACCATGATCACATCACTGGTAGGTATCAGAACCAATATCTGAAACCAGTCTATGTATAATTTGAGCTAAAAATATGTGTTTGTTGTTGGAAGCTTATAATATTTTAGAGCTTTTCCTTACCTCAACAAAGCAGGGTTGTTGTTGAGGCATTGAATATGCTCCTGTGTTATGACACTAAAAAGGGAACTATAATACAAACACTTCTCCAATTTGTTTTATTTAACTATTTAATGTAACAATTACTATGTACAGGTAATAGGCAATGTTTGAAAAAGTTCACAGATATTAACTTGCTTAATTTTCATGTCTCACTACAAATTCTATTAACGTTTCCACTTAACAGCTAAGGAAACTGAGGCACAGTAAAGATAAGCGTCATGCCCAATGATACATAGATCTTATGTGGCAAAAGGAGTTTTTTAAACTAGAGAATGTCCTTAAATTATGCACCATTTCTTGTGGAATTCTTGTGGCAATTTCTGAATGCTGAAAATGTGCATTTCCTTGGTAAGGAAGGATCACAGTTTGTGGAGGGCTATCTGAGCTTTGTAGATATCCCATAGACTCTCTATTAATGCCTTCCTTGAGTGAGGAGGATACAGCATTTTTCTTACTCTTCAAATAGCATCTTGACCAAGTCTTCCAGTCTATTCAATGTATCAAGTGTTGTATAGTCATAACATTCAGATGACTAAAATTTTGAACATTATTTGATATTCTGTTAGAATACTAATGAGACTTTCAACTGTTATTCTTGAAATGTTTCCATTAGCAATTTAGTAAAATTGGATTAAGGTACAGGCAGGAAGTGTACAGTTTTTTTTAAAGCTTTCATACTTCAAAAGTCCAGAGATATTAGAGGATTTTTAGAACACAATCTACTGGCAAATTGTTGCAGTGGCAATTTTCATCAGAGGCACATGAAGGAAAAATCTTTAAATTCTGTGCAACTCTGACCAAATAATTTAAAACTCCATGCAATTTATGAAAGCCAAAGGAAATAAATATATATTATTGGGCAACACAAAACATGTATTTTACAAATAGCCTTAATTGTGATTTTTCTCTACAGCATTTTCCTATTGTTTCTGTATATTGGATGAGGAATTGAGTTAGTATCATAGGATTTATGGTTTAAAATGAAGCATTTTGGGCATTTTCTTCCATATCACTATCTACACCAAAACAATTGTATAAAAAGAAAAAAGTACTTCCCCACCATCAATCACCCCTCAACATTGTACATGGTTCATTCTTAGGGGGCATTTGTTAAATATCTCAGCAAAAAGAAAACTACATGTGACTCTCTGAAAGAGAATATCGTTTTAAAAGCTCTGAACTACAGACAATTGTAGTGTTGCAGCCCTTCTAGCTCCCTTATGGCTAAGAGGAGTGAGAGTTATAAGAAATACCTGTATAGCTCAATAATGGAACACCTAGGTGGAAAGGGCATGGAGAGAGATTTAGCTCTCCTAACAAGAATGAGAGCTTGTGAGATGAGAGCAGTGGTGAATTGGCAGTCTCTACACCTGTGGTGTTGAGAAGCATGAGATCAGCCTTATATTAGGTTGGAAGAGAAGGCATTCAGGGAGCATACACATTCTATCATGAACCACTTACTCTGACTCTGTCTCCTCTCCTGCCTGCAGAATGCTGTCTCTTTGCTGAAGATTAGTAAGCTCTACTAGAGACTAAGATCTATCTTTCTAAGAAGGCTGCTTTACTCTCTCTAAGACACTCTCTCTCCAGCTAAATTAGATAGCCCTCAGGCACCTAAGAGAAACTGTACCTAAGCAAGGTAACTCAGCGGTCCAGGTCTGGAACCTAGTTAAGCTGGGCCCGAGACCTGGCCAGTCCTGGGCCCCGGCAAGCGGTGTCAGAAGTGACATGTGACATTGTAGTTTCTCAAATAATGATAACTTCTAGCTTTACAGAAAGAGCAATGAGGGGTTATTCTGGAAAATGGTCTGGAATATTCTTCTACTTGGGATTATTTAGAAATTCAACCATATCAGACTGTACTGAGAATCATTATGAGTTTCTTCATCCTGTTCCATCACCCCACCCCAAATATACTTGCTGCCCTTTCTAGTATTATAATAAAGAGTTTTTACAGGTATCTAAGTGCTATTTCTATACTGAGGTGTGAAACCAATACCTTTAGATTGAGTTATAGTCTGGACCTAAGGACATGAGTGCCATCTGCTGAATTAGTGTTTACACTTCCTATCTCACCTAGGTTAAAAATTCAGAGACTAAACCCTGGAAAGAGATCATGGGGTATTTCAGTATCCCATACAACTGAAAGGCATGGCAAATCATTGGCATCCTTTTGGTGGCACCCTCTAGCTATTATGTCACCTTTAAAAATTGTTTCATTAAATTATTAATTTTAAAACATTATTATGGCATTTTTATTTTTCAAGGCATCCTCAGGCCCTTTCTGTAGGGCTCTAAGTTATATATATGTAAATAATGTGATGAGGGATCCTATGAAAAATCACTTGTTTAAATTTTGAGTTTTTTAAGTCATGGATTTTTTTTTTCAAATTATGGATACAAAACATAGTTGATCTAAAATAATAAAAAATTTAGACGCCTAAAACATGGGGGGACATGCAACATAATCTCACTGTTTCAGTACGTTTGACATTAACATTTTATATATCATTCAATTTAACTTTTGTTTAAAACAGAAAATTAAATACCCAGACCCATAAATAATATAATTTCCCCTTCATAAATGCTTTACAGCAATAAACTTTTTTTGGAAATCCAGAATTGGGTTAGTAAAGAAAGCATTAATCTGGCAATAAGGTTAATACAAAAACCCACCAACTGGATAAGGTTTGCAACAGTTTGATGAACATTTTTATTTAGTTAGTATTTCTATAATGTCTCTGTAATTTATTACATAACATTCTATCAGAACTACATTCTGTTTAAGATTTTAGTTACTATCATTCATGTTACAGATTCATAACTTATCTTCATGTACACAAATTTATATGATTAAAATATTCTCCAATTTAATTTTTGTTTCAAATGGCATTTTCAATTCAGTTGAACAGGTAAAATCTGTTTGCCAAGGGAGACAAAAAATCACTAGATATAAAATATATTCCTCTTTTAATTTTTCTGTAAGCCTATAATATTGTTGGTGAGGCAAAATGTAAATAGAAAAAGAGGTGAAAGGATATGAAATTGCTTAGATTCAGTGAAAAATAAATAAGCAAAACACAAACCTGGCTGCTCCCTTCATTTGCAGAAGTGTATAGAGTGTATTGCTCAGTGTAGAAATGGAAGGAAGAGGTTTTTGTTTGTTTATTTTGGTTTGCTTTGCCTGGACTCAACAATAATTGGTAAAGAAGAGCCATTATCCATGTAATTTTAAGCTCCGTAGCTCTGTAATCCATAATGGATCTTTGGGTGTAAAATACAAGAGACAACAAATGCTATAATTTTGCAATACGAGGATTAGATACTATTAAGGAGTGAGCTGAAGCAGGATTTAGAGACAAGCTGATGAAAATGCAAGGTGCATCATGGGAAAGAACCCACATGTGTGAACAGAAAGAAAAAATATGTATACAACATCCATTGATATTTGTATTGAGTTGATGAAAATTTACCCTGAAATGCCTGTGTCTGTGTAGTACGAGCCTTCCAAATGCCTCTAGACGTAGATAAAGGTAAAGTCAAGTTTCCATGTCTACTTATTTCAAGGTCTTAGAACTTTGAGTGCTGTTTTAATTGACATACTGACTTAATGTTTTTCAGTTTTCTGGGCATTTTTCCCCACTTTTAAGTAAATAGTATTTAAATGAAATGGTTTCTCCCAAGAGAGCCACCACGTGAGCAAAGAGCAGGTGGGATGAAATCTGACACTGAACCAATTTAAGGATGACACTTCCTAATAAATACTCTAATTTTTCCTGATGAAAACTTTTCAAAGTCTAATTCTTTTTGTCACAGCAGTCTAACAGGATTTAAAGAAATTCCTAGTCTTGTCAGATATTGTTTTTTAAAACAACTCTGAATTACTGAATTTTTTTATAATCTCTAAATAACTCAAATAATACAACATAGAATTTTACTATTGCTATGACATTCTATTTCAGCTATGGTTAATTATTTTTTATCATGAGAAGAAAATAAAAATACAAAAGTAATACATTTAAGTTTTATAAATAAACTACAAAAAGATTTCTTTTAATAATTTTCTTCCCTTAAGCATATTTTAGGATATTATTTTATTTAAAAGTTTTACATACTGGCTCGGCACCTGTGGCTCAACAGGCTAAGGCGCCAGCCACGTACACCTGAGCTGGCGGGTTTGAATCCAGCCCGGGCCCACCAAACAACAATGACGGCTGCAACCAAAAAAAATATGGCCGGGCGTTGTGGCAGGTGCCTGTAGTCCCAGCTACTTGGGAGGCAGAGGCAGGAGACTCGCTTGAGCCCAGGAATTGGAGGTTGCTGTGAGCTGTAATGTCACGGCACTCTATCCAGGGTGACAGCTTAAGGCTCTGTCACAAAAAAAAAAAAAAAGTTTTACATACCATAATACCTTGATATTCCCTTACGTTTGATACAAGACCATGTTAAAAAAAATAAATAAAGCAAGGCTGGACATAGCAGCTCACCCCTGTAATCCTAGCACTCTGGGAGACTGAGTCCAATGGATTTCTTGAGCTCAGGAATTCAAGACCAGCCTGAGCAAGAGCAACACCTCCTCTCTAAAAATAGCCAGGCGTTGTGGCAGGAGCCTATAGTCCCAGCTACTCAGGAGGTTGAGACAAAAAGATGGCTTAAGCTCAAGAGTTTGAGGTTGCTGTGAGCTATGATGCCATGGCACTCTACCAAAGGTGATAAAGTGCGACTCTGTCAAAAAAAAAGTTGAACAAAATTGTAGAATGAAAGCCCTATTTATAAACCGAGATCAGAATTCCATATTACATTTACTAGCCCTGTAACTGAAGGTGTATTACTTCCTCTGTTTGAGCTTCAGACTCCTGATCAGTAAAACAAAGATATTGAACTAGAAATGATCTACAGAATCTATTCTATACTTTATGTCTAATTAATCTAACATTAACTTGAACCAAATAATCTTCTTGAATTTGGGGAAAAAATCACATTATACCATTTTCAGTTCTGTCCTTGGGACCCCCTTCCCACCTTCCAAACATGAAGTCAGAATTAATTACTCCCACAGTACACTGATTACCACTCTTTAATAGCAGGTACTATCTTCTGCCTTATTTAACAAGTTGTTTCCATCACAGCTGTTGTTTATGGCCACAGACTGTGCACTTTACATGGTATGAATTACCATGGAGAAAGTAATACCTTAAAGAAAGCCTAAAGGACTTGACAAAGGACAGTCACATACAGCCCAGATTTTCCATTTATTCTCTACCATAGATTATAAATTGCTTGAAGACAAAAGACTCATTTATGTTAAAGATAACACACAAAATAGAGGATTAAACATCATTCTTACTACAACTGTCACCAATATCATAACTCATCTGAGGAATTACTGAGACCAAGACATTCTCTGGGGAAGTCTGGAAATCTCTTGTGACTTGGAAGGCAAGCCATCAAGTAACTCAGTAATTCTGGAGAAGCAAAGTTCAGTCCTGTAGCAGTAAGGCTATCCTGCACCTGTGGTTAGCCTCACCTCTTGCACTTTGTACTGTCAATCCATGTCTCGTGTGATCATTTATGCGGTTGTGACAACAAAACCTAGCACAGTGTTTTATACCTAGTAATGTGTCACTAAATACATACATGCATACATACTGAATAAATAAATGAATGATAAATGAAATACATAATCTCTTATTTCTTTTCAGGTTTAAGATGGCAAACAAATGTACAGATCAAGTTTGATTTCTGAGTTCAATAAAGTCTCGTATTAAAAGCATTTTTTCTCTCTCTCTCCATATATAGGTGTGTTTGTGTGTATGTGTGTGTATATATATATGTGTGTGTGTGTATATACATTCCTACCATAGGGAAGGTAGAATTGCAGTGAATAAGCAGTCCAAAATATCTGCCTCCATGGAGCTTTGATCGATTAGAAAGCAATAACATAAATAACATAAAAACTAAATCATATGTCGTAAAGTGTTGAGTGGTAGAGAGAAAAAGCCAGGTGGTGAGATAGGAAGTTTAGATAATGAAGTGACACTTTAGATGACCATATAGAAGGACTCACTGAGAAGATGACATCAGAGCAACAACATTCAATAAGCGAGGGAGAAAGTCTTGCAGCAATTTGAGGAGTGTTCAGATAGAAGCAATGCCATAAGCAAATTTCTAGCCCACTGTGAGGAAAGAGTGAGTTAGATCATTTTCAAGTGAGAAAAAAATATTCCTCTTAAGACCCTCACACATTGCGCAAGTACAAAATTATAGTATACGTCGGTCTATCCCTAACATTTATCTTGGACTAGCCCAGGATCAGAGATACTCTCGAATTATACCCGTCAGCTAAGAAGCAAAGCTGGAATGAAATCCCCAGAATGTAGGTTCGAGCAAAAATTAGATAAAGTAACAAGTTTATGGCTTCAACTTTCCTCTCCTTCCACCTATACTGCATAAAATAATGTGTCATACTAACCTACACAGAAGTCAGCCACTGACATCATGTTTCATCCCATATTTTTTTCTTGACAATAATCCAAAGGTAGTATTTCTGCTTAAACAATAAAGCAGACCATTGTGATGCTATCCAGCCAACACATGCCCCTGGTTGGAACTGCCAAGTTTACTTCGGTCATTTCCTTGGCAGTTTTCTGTTAACTACAAAACAGATCTTTGATTACATTCTTTCTCTTCACTTTATAACAGTGGTTCTCAACCTTCCTAATGCTGCGACCCTTTAATACAGTTCCTCATGTTGTGGTGACCCCCAACCATAAAATTATTTTCGTTGCTACTACATAACTGTAATTTTGCTACTGTTATGAATCGTAATATAAATATGATATGCAGAATGGTCTTAGGCAACCCCTGTGAAAGGGTCATTCCACTCCCAAAGGGGTCGTGACCCACAGGTTGAGAACTACTGCTTTATAAGATCTGATAAACAAAGGTAGCAAATTAACTTTAAAGAGGCTTCAGATTTCTAGATCATTCTGTTCTGTTAAAACAAAGTAAAGCCTTCTTGTAACCCTTCAATGGAACCCCTTTTTTGGTAGCTCTGAATTGCATGCACAACACACCTCTCATTTTTTCTTTAGTCTATTCTAATTCTGATACTTTAGGGAGGCATTTAAACATACTCTCGGAAAAGTCATTCATAAGGAAATGATAAAGAAGCACTTCAAAGAGCATTTCTTTTAAATATGTATATTTTAAAAAGGGGACAAAATTCAAGATAAGAAGTAAACTTTCTTGGTTTTCTTGTTAACTAGTGAACAGTTAGGGGAGAAGATTTCAGGGTAAGGGGTTTGTTCTAGCCAGGCTGCTTTCCCAACCTGTCTTACATTCTCTCACCCTGATTCCTAATGAAGGCTTAGCCCTTGTATAAAAGCAACAAAAACTCATGTATTTACTGTTAAATAGAAGAAATAAGTCTAAAAGATTTATTGTACATCACGGATACGTCAGTTAATGATGATATTTTGTATCCTTGAAAAATGCTAGGGGAGTGCATTTTTGTGTTCTCACAATAAAAATTGTAACAATAATAAATACAATTTTATGCTAATTGAAAAATAAATAAATTGGGCTGGGATGATGGCTCACACCTGTATTCCCAGCCTCTGCGAGGCCAAGGTGGGTGGTTTGCCTGAGTTCACGATTTGGAGACCTCAGCAAGAGTGAGATCCCATCTCTAAAAACATGGCCGGGCGTTGTGGCTGGTGCCTGTAGTCCCAGCTACTTGGGAAGCTGAGGCAAGAGAATCACTTGAACCCAAGAGTTTGAGATTGCTGTGAGCTATGACACATGACACTCTAACAAGGGTGACAAAATGAGACTCTGTCTCAATTTAAAAAAAAAAAGAAAAAAAAAAGGGAGGGGGAAAAAAGCAATACAAAATCCTTTTCCCAATCCCATGCTGTTTTTCTATGTTTTGTACCACAGGTACCTAAACAAAGGAACAGAGGAGGTCAGAATCTTCTAGGGGAGAATTATAGCTAAAGGTATTTTGGCCTACCATATGATACAATAGCATAAAAACCTTTAAAATTAAACTTCAGAAGAACTTATGTTAAGAAGATAAAATGCTCAAGATGTTAAGAATAAGTGAGGAAAGCATGATGTAACATATGTCTTTATAAATACACACAAGTACACTCATGCATCTGCATGGGAACACATATATAAGAACGTACAAACAGACACAATAACATGTATAAGGAAATAAAATGTTTCCCTGGGAGTGCAATTATGGGTAACATTTGAGGGTTATTCCCTATACTCTTCTTTATTTTTCCAAATCTATATAGTTCACAATTTTAATTTTTTAATTAGAGAAATTATAAATGACATATTGTTATGCACATTATTGCTTTGCTCTTGCCCCCAGCAGAGAACAAAATGTGTGGGTTAAATAGGACTATCTCATAAAGGTATAAATCCCTCAAAGTGTTTTGTTTTGTTTTGTTTTTAGCTAGGGCTGGGTTTGAACCCACCACCTCCGATATATGGATCTGTTGCCCTACTCCTTTGAGCCACAGGCACCACCCCAACCCCTCAAAGTTTTAAAAAACATCTTGGTATCAAATAATCTCTCTCTGTGCTCTGTCGCATCAACCACTGGGAAGCAAGAGGAGCTGAGGTCAAGAAGCATGTGCTATGGTGTACAGACTCGTCGCCAAGGGGATGATTCAGAGAATGCTCAGCCTGGCCAACGTGGCACACATGTCCAGTTTTCTTAGGCTGTTTGCAACATTTAAATGCACTTGGCAGTCTAAGCACATAGTTCCTTTCTGAAAGAGGTTTGTGGCTGAAGGTTATGCCATTCTTTCCACTAAAACATAAATCGGTTGGCTGTTTGTTAAGCTTCCTGTACAATGAAATCAAAGTGATCGTCAATGGATATGGTTCGCCGGAAAATGCAAAGCGGCTCCCACCCCAAAAAAATGGATTAAGTGATTCAGGAGGCTTTGCACACCCTGTCTACACACATCTCTCCATTTAGAGGCAGTTTTTACTGCAATGCTTCTCATTGCTCCTGCCAACTTCTTCTCTTCTCCTGAAAACACAAATTCCCATTCTACATGGAAGAAGGAGTAATGCCTCTAAAGTGCCCAGAATATGTTTGTAATAATTGATATTTCATCCTCTGGTGCCAGAGTTGCGCGGAGGGAGTGCTTTATGTGGAAGGCTCAGGGATGTGCTTTTGTCCCTTTGGTATCCTGCCCAGATTAAACAGGCCCATAATCAGCACGGACCTAATGCAATCCAAACGCGTTTAAGAGGCTGCATCTCACAAAACACGGGAGTGCCAAAGGCCTGCATGATGTATCTGAGATAGATATCAAAGTTTTCTTTGGAGAGATGAAAATATAATACAGCAAACATCTGAGGGGGAAAAGGCTCCTTTTTTCTAAGGAAATTTGGTCTGCATTGATAGGGGTAGTTCGACATGGAATTTAGACTCTGAAGCTTAGCACACCTCTACACTTCCCTTGTTTTAATAGGCGCAATACCTATTTAATACTCTTTACCCAAGTTAATCTCATAACGATATTTTACAACAAAGATAGGTCTGATTATCAATATATTTAACGAAGACTTCCATATAGCCTTCCCACATAACTTTAAAGAAAATTGCAAAAATAAACACCTCTCGATTTAGGTAGTTTTACCATGATTAAGATTGTCTCCTTGGTGATGAAATAGGAAAAAGGAAGACATGAAAGTAAAAATTACCCTTAAATAATTTCAGATTATTTAAAAAGTCTAGGCTGTTTCTTTCAAATATTGGGAGTTTAGTGGAGGTGCAAATGAAATGAAAAAGCACAGGTAGTAGAAATAGTTAGTAAAAGTAAATTTGGGGTGTAAGATTGAGGTTACTGTGAGTTTTGGATGAAAGAGTAAATTAATTTTTGATCCATGGTACTTTGGGATGAGGTTTCTATAGGCTATTCTTTTCTGGATTTGGAAAATCCATTTCAGTGAGTCAGGTAAATACTTGACTTATTATTTATTACAATTTTTTTATTATTACATATGTCTTCTATTATTATTTATTTCTTTATTTAGTTTTACATATTTCTTCTATTATTTTATGAGTCTAACTTTACTAATTTGAATTATTTTTATCCGATTACTCTTACATCCAAAATTTAAATTTTAAGCATTTAAGAATGTAAAGTAATATTTGCTTGTGGGTAACTCTAAAAATGCACACTTGATGACAAAATGGTGATTGTGCATTTTTGATCATTAATTGAAACTTGGTTAGCCTTTTTCTACTACCTGTGCTTCTTCATCTTACTTATTTATCCTCAACCTGACTCACTGAAATGGATTTTCCAAATCCAGAAAAGAATAGACTATAGAAACCTCATCCCAAAATACCATGCATCAAAAATTAATAGGCCTCTTTCTTACCCTTTATATGTTCTCCACTTGAAATACTTGGAAAATTAGAAAGCACTCACTGGCAAAACAAGTGGGAAAACACAAGATCGAGAATAAACCTGACTTCTTAAGTGTATGTTATATTAGGTTTCTCTCATAATGGAACATGCATATTTTTTATCTGGCCATCATTGAGATTTTTCTGAGCTTTCTAAACTAAAGGATTTGCCTGCAAACAAATGCCAGTGATTTCAAATAGTGCCATGTAGAAGTACAATCATTTGGGTTTATGTATCATTTATCCTTTTATTATTATTTTTTTTGAGAGAGAGAGAGAGTCTCTCTCTATCAAAAAGAGAGTCTCGCTTTTTGATACCATGGCACCTCAATAGAGTGAGGTGCCATGGTATCAAAACTCATAGCAACCTCAAACTCCTAGGCTCAAGCAATTCTCTTGCCTCAGCCTCCCAAGTAGCTGGAACACCACAATGCCCAGATATTTTTAGAGACAAGGACCTGCTTTAGCTCAGGTTGGTCTCAAACCTGTGAGCTCAGATGATCCACCCGCCTCAGCCTCCCAGAGTGCTATAATTACAGGCGTGAGATGTATCATTTATCTTAAACATCTTTGAAAACTTGATCTACTTTTCAAGATCAGTCTCTATGCAGGTTCTAGTTCTAGCATTAATGCTGTCTCTGGTGGAAGTGAGTACACTGGCTTACATGTTCCTCAACACCAAAACAACCCTGACATCAGAGTTGACATCATCTAGTTCTCATCCCAATTGCATTCTATTTATACTATGCCTTTAATTTGTACCACAGTTCTATACAACAAAGTTGGGGCAGTTTCTACTCTCAGGATCCTATCAGTAAGATGAGGAAACTGGACATTAATTAAATGATCATAGAAAACCTATGGTTGAAAATTTTACAAAGTCCCATGAATACTAATAAATAACATCTGGTGAACATGTGCTCTGTGCCAGACACTGGTATAAATACTTCTGTGGTATTCATTCACGTAATCCCCACCACCATCCTATGAAATTATTCTATTCTTATATCCATCTTACAGGAAAACTAACTGAGGCTAGGAAGTTTGAATAATATGATCTAAGAAGACAAAGTACTAAGTGGCAGAGTGGACATTGACTAAAGGAAATTGAACTTTAGAGATGGTGTAATATTGCTGGGTTAAATTTTCTCTCAGGTTAGAAAAGAAAAAGAGCATACTATGACTATTCATTAGCCAGCTTTCACTATGCTCAAGTAACACACACATCCAATACCTCAGTGGCTTATAATAATAAAAGTTTATTTATCTATTGCTGATATTAATGTCCTGGATAGGACAGCTGTAAGTCTGCTCTTTGTCCTTTTCATTCTAGAATCTAGGCTAAAGGAGCAAATTCTACCTTAACTATACCAGCTCTAAAGCTTTTTCATGGACATGACATGATCACTTCTACCAGCACATCATTGTATGAAGCAAGGTAAAATTAGGTACCAAGCACAAGAACTATTTTCCTTGTATAAGAAAAGACACCAGAAAGGGATTCCACCATAAGGCCAGAAGGAAGATTATACTTTGACCAAATAATGCAACACAGTCCAGAATAGACATGTAAAAAGGGTTCCTAACCTAGTGTGGGAATCAAGGAAAGTCTGGCGTAGCTTCACTTGTGTTCTCATGGATGAGATTTGCTTAACTAAAAGTTGTGGACTACAGAGACTGTTCCATGTAGTAGGAACAGTCCAAATATGATACTTTGCAAATAAGCACAGTCTTCTTGAAGAATTGAAAGGAATCAGCTAATTAAAGAAGGAGTTAGAAAGACTGTCCTAAGACACATCTGTGAGCACTTGCCTTAAGTGAGCAGGGGTGATATATATACATATATATATATATATATATATAGTTGGGGATTCATTGAGGGTATAAGAAACTAGGTGACACTGATTGCATTTGTTTGGAAAAGTCCCTCTTACAATTGTGTTTCGCCCCCAAAAGACGTGGCACACACCAAGACACCATCCCCCTCGAGCAGGGGTGATATTATGCAGGCCCCTGTAGGTCTCTAAGGGTTTGGACATTTACGCTACTTGGAGGCACATGTTATTTTAAGCAGGGATATTAGCACTCCCTGGTAATTTTGGCTGCTTTACAAAAGAATCATTCTAGGTAAGCATCACTAACTTAGATATCTCCACATCCCCCAGGTCCTCCTGATAGTACGGTTTTAACTGTTTAATAGAAGAAAACAGAGCTATATTTTCTTTTCTATTGTGTTCCTTATTACTGAGTTTCCTGTGACACCAAGTGTCTCAGAGCAGAGGCAGGAACTTCCTCTTTCTCACAAGAAACACTTTCTACCCTATCATCTCATTTATGGCCCAGGTTCTCCTTAGTCACAAAATCCTATGCTACTCTCTCATCTTTCTGACGGAAGGAAAAGGGAGCCAAAAGTGACACAGCAAGTCTTTGTGGAAGCCCTTTGCCCTTTATTGTAAAAGAGGATGCTCAGTAGGGAATTCAGCAGGTTTGATTGGCAGTTTGTGCAAGTTAGGTCTGAGTAAGGAATTCTGTTTGAGAAAAATGCAGAATGTGCTTCAGATGGTTTCAACAGAAATGCCACCACCATGGTTGTTATGGCAACCATCATCATTACACTCTGACACGAACTCAGGTCTTCAGGTATTCTGTGGAGAACTACGCGATCCCCCACATGATATGCGATTTATAGTATCCTTAAGTAATGTAGGGAAGTTTTCTTTGCCTTTTCGAGCATTGCCATTAACTTGCAGATCTCGGTCTGTTAAGAGAAACAAGCAAAAGAGAAAGCACCCACCATATGTTTCACTCGTATGGAAAAGCTGGAAAAGCTATTAGTCAATACTTGTGTCTGAAAAGGAAAGCACATTGTATTTGTAAGGGTAATGCTAGTTTCTATAACTACTAAGCACCCAAACTCCAAATTACACTCCATAGTAAGTGAGTAGAAGTGGTCCGGTGTGGCACATCACCTTTGAAATGGTCATTCAGAAAGCCATCAGCCTTCCATCACGCAAATCTATAATTCTCCATACTCCCCTCTGTCAACCATTAGATGAGAAAAAGGCATGGAGGAATTCCCAATGGAAGGATTCCAGGGAGCAGGTGTGGAAAGAGTGCACATCAGCTTCTGCACAAACTCCACATCCCATGAGCTACATACACCCCAGCCATGTGGGAAAACTGAAATAATGAAATAGCTGGAAATATAGTGTGATGGTGAGTAAAGGAAATGGAAGGAACAGACTTGGAGAACAGCTAGCTACTCTTTACTATGCATGTTTTATACTACTTAATCTTAAAATTGGGAGATAAACTAGTTAAATGTATGTAATGTAAATTTTATTAGAATAAGAAATGTTAGAGGATAGGATATTTAGCTCATTGAATTTCTAGCTCATTGAAATCTACTAAACAACAAGAAATACCCTTTGAGTAGTCCCAGATCTTACTTTTCAAAATGACATTCAATTAGTTTATTTTCATGATTTATTTAGCACAACATGGTTTGTATTTTCTGGCATCCAGATTGAGAGTCCAGAGGCTGATTAAAATGTTCAGTCATCAGGCAGCACCTATAGATCAGTGGTTAAAGCGCCAGGCACATAGACCCAGGCTGGCAGGTTCAAACCTGGCCCGGGCCAGCTACACAATGACAACAAAACAAAACAAAACAAAACAAAACAAAAATAGCTAGGTATTGTGGTAGGTGCCAGTAGTCCCAGATACTTGGGAGGCCGGACGCAGAAGAACCGCTTAAGCCCAAAAGTTTAAGGCTACTGTGAGCTGTGACACCACAGCTCTCTACTGAGGGTGACATAGTGAGACTGTTTCAAAAAAAAAAAAAATCTATAATCAAAGAAAGAAATATTCTTTACGCAGTATTAAAGTGGTAAAGATTTAAAATATTTAATTCTGAGAATTTATAATAGATTAAATACTGATACATGGACAAAACTTGCAATGGTGGAATACTTAATAATTGCCATTATTTTTAGGGTAGAATTTGTTCTTTAATCTGTGTTGAACATTAAGAAATCACTAACTTTGGGAACATTGTGAACTTTAGGTAGTTAGGATTCAGTTAATCAAAATTTCAATTTTCCAACTTTCTTATCACAATACTAACTATCACTCTTGCAAGGGGGGAGATTGAGGAAGAATTAGATTTTCTTTCTTTTCTTTTTTTTTTGTAAAGATGTTAAAATGCAGTACACTTAATTTTATTAAAGTAACTTGGAACTGCTTTACATAGTAAAGTTGTGTAAGTAATCAGTTAAGATTTTTTATTTACATATACATGTGTTTATTAGGTTTCCATTTTTTGCCTTCACAGAATTAAAAAGACTTAAAATTTAATAACAATAACAATGTTTAAGATAAGGACTAGAAACAAAAACCTCGTAAAGAAAGAACGAAGATAAATACATTCAGAAAAGAAATCAGATGATTACTGCATCAAAATATTAAGCAACATTAATAAAAATAATGCAAATAAAGTAACATTCACATTGTCAAGTAAGAGTATGTCTATTATAGTATGCTTTCACTCTGAGTCTCAGTATGGAGTCATCAGTTAACGTCTTATTTTTTTTCCCCAAAGTCTCAAAAAATAGACAACTAATATTTATAAATAAAAGTAAAAGATAATTTGAAAAAACAGATCATGCCAAATCTTATAGACAAGAGAAAAAAATGTTTCAAAATCATTTTACTTAATCTAGATATACCTGATATTAAAACTGGAGAAAATATATTGTTATAAAGGGAAATTACACACATATTTCACTTATAAATGAGGATGCAATATCCTAAACAACATATTAACAAATTGAATTAAAAATTAATGCTTAAGGAATGTACTTTGGTCAAAATTGAATCCAAATTATGTGAGAATAGGTCACTATTTTCTTTTCTTTTCTTTTTTCTTTTTTTTTTCTTTGTTGGGGATTCGTTGCGGGTACAAGAAACCATGTTACACTGATTGCATTTGTTGGGTAAAGTCCCTCTTACAATCATGTTTTGCCCCCAAAAGGCGTGGCACACACCAAGACCTCACCCCTTTCCCTCCTTCCCTCTCTCTGCTCTTCCTTTCCCCACCTCTCCCTCATTCTTTCTCTCTCTGCTCCCCCCTTCCCTCACCTCCATCGTGTCAATAATTGCCATTAATTGTCCTCATATCAAACTTGAGTACATGGGATTCATACTTCTCCATTCTTGTGATGCTTTACTAAGAATAATGTGTTCCACTTCCATCCAGGTTAATATAAAGGCTGTAAAGTCTCCATTTTTTTAATGGCTGAATAGTATTCCATAGTGTACATATACCATAGTTTGTTAATCCATTCCTGGATTGGTGGGCATTTAGGTTGTTTCCACATTTTGG